>JANHFL010005467.1:147328-162071 GCA_032468155.1 Oxyrhabdium leporinum
GGATGAGAAATCGAGATAGAGGTGGCTGGGTTTGCAAATCAAACTGTACCAAAACAAAACAATTCCCTTTATGTTTTAGCAAGGTATGCCATGATTTAGTTAACCGTGTTTTGTTGATTATGCCATAATTGGCTGGATTCCCACAATTCACTTAATCCAGTCGACACACAAAAACCATATTGGGGCTTTGTGTGTTGTGTGACTGAGCAATTTCTTTCTGTTATTGAGAAGAATCGTGTAACAAGGATGAAAAAGTTACTATATCTGGCCCCCCAAAATCTGAACCATGTCTAGATGCCAACACCAAGCATGCAATATTATATTTCTTTCTTGCATCTTTCTTTCGTTTTGCAACCCAGATATGATACAACTATAAGAAACAATTGGGCAAATAAAATTATCTCTCCTCCTGTTCCTGCTGGACAAACTTAGTACAGGTGACTACAATTGAGCTCAGAATGTATGTTGCTAAGTGAGAAATTTGTTAAGTGAGCTTTGCCCCCTTTGATGACTTTTCTTGCCTCATTTGTTAAGTGAATCATTGCAGTTGTTAAATTAGTTGGTTATTAAGTGAATCTGGCTTCCCCATTGACCTTGCTTGTCAGAAGGTCACTAAAGGAGATCCCATGACCCTGGGACCCTGCAACCATCATAAATGTGAACCAGTTGTCAAGCATCTGAATTTTGATCACGTGACCGTGGGGATGCTGCAATGGTCATAAGCGTGAAAAATGGTCATAAGTCACTTCTTTTTTTCAGTGCCATTATAACTTTGAATGATCACTAAATGAACTGTTGTAAGTCAAAGACTACCTGCATAGGAAAATAATGCTTCAGAACTTCGTGCAAATTATCTCCTCCCAGCCCCAAAAATATTTCAGTACTTAGCAGGATAGATAGGTTATTGCTCCTCCTTTGCCACCATAAAACGGATCTGTTAATACCTAACTGAAGGGGTTATTTAAAATACTTGAGCTCACGGTAAACTCCCGTTTATGAACCTTTGATTTCAAGAAAGAAAAACGATGGAGGGGGGGAAAAAAGGAAGTCATATTTTATTACCGAGTCTGTCGATCTGAAAAAGCTCTCTTCCAAGAACCAGAGCAAATAATTTTAATCATCCTAGTAAATAAGAAAAGACTCGGAGAAGAACAGCTTGCATATTAAGTAGCGTGGGGCGTAGTTATGCATGCTACATATAGAGGGATTTCCCCCCACCTTTTTCCCCTTCAGGTGAAAACAGCTTGAGCTTTAAAACAGCTTCTAAGGCTTAATCTGTCTTGCTCTTAGCGGATGTCAGTAGCTTAGAAATGATGTGCTATTTTTACACTGCAACTGCTCCACAAGTGCAATTTAAGCATCGATACCTAATTGCCGAGTTTTTCCTGGTTAAAATAATAGAGCATACGAAGATGGGCTTTCCTGTGAAACTCCTGTTTCCCGTGTACATAATGCATCGCTTGATATTCTCTGACAGTCGCTATTCACGTTTTTTGCAGTTTATTACCCTTCTTGTGTTTCCGAGAACCGTGCATCTTTTCCAGCTTGAATAAATGCTTCTAATGAACTAAACATGGTCCTCAGTCATTTTTAGGCTGAGTAAGCAGCGACAATAGCTAATTATGGGCTAAATGGATGTTTCTCCCCTCCCCAGCCCGAACTATCATGTTAAAAACCTATCTCAAATTCAGCTAGATTTCCCAGCTGTGCAGTTACTCTGTATTTTCATCTGACTCAGTCTGAACAAAGGTATAAAAAGGTATGCATTAATAAGCACACCCACACTGTAAAGTTTCTGTACAGCGTTTAACGCCACATCCTAGATTTTCAAGCCGGATGCATTGCAATAATGTGCCAATGTAAATGCATCTGGATTAAAGCAAAACAAAATGCTGTCAGTTTATATTTCTTGCATTGTCTAGGAACAGGGGTATGCAGTGACTTTTATTTGCACGCTCAACCACAAAATAATCAAGTACATTTCAGCTTAGTCTCTCTGGCAAACCCTGGTCATGGGTGACCAATGGTCCAATATACTTTATTGTATAGACCCAGACAACTAGGCTCAGCAGACAATGGTTGTTAATTATGTGTAGATGTGTTATGCAAAGATAATCACAGGGCTATACTAATCAACAGTATAGCCAGTAGCATGTGATCTTGCACAATATGCAAAACTAACCTGCAAAGCATCTATATCTGTGCTATAGGCTCTTGCCCATTCTGAATGGTAAGGTCCAGCTTGTGTGTGTTTGTGTGTACGGGAGTGTGCACGTGCGTCCTATTGGATACATCCAAAGATTGGTTCAAAGCTTCTCTGCTTGAAGGAATTACTCCCAACATTTGGAGAAACATGGGGATGTGGCTTCTCTTGAAAAAAAAACACCCTCCTCCTGATCCTGATGCTTCGGACACCTACTACAGGTAATCCTTGACTTAAGACAATTGAGTCCAAAGTTGTTAAGTGAGTTTTGCCCCATTTTGCAAACTTGCTTCCTGCAGTTGTTAAGTGAATCGCTGTAACACGACTGCTAAGTAAACCGGGCTCCTCCATTGGCTTTGCTTGTAGGAAGGTCGCAAAAGGTGATCACATGACCTTGGGACATAGCAACGGTTGTAACTATGAATCAGTTGCCAAGCATCTGAATTCGGATCACGTGATCGTGTGGATGCTACAAAGGTCATAACTATGAAAAATGGCCGTAAGTCACATATTTCAGTGCCATTGTAACTTTGAATGGTCACTAAACAAACTGTTGTAAGTCAAGGACTACCTGTAAATATTAGGGCCGTGTATTGCTTTGAATACAGTGAGGAAAAGGGGCTTCAGGCCGCAAAGCTATACGACGCCAAACTATACATTTTTAAAAATGAAGCACATGTCTGTTTCCTTTTTTAAAAAAATTAAAGGACAGGGGAAGGGAGAACAGTGAAATAAAACATTTAGAGAATATGCTTTGTTCTTTTTTATTTAATACATCAATTTTAATAGAAAGCATGACGTTGGGCATAATGACGTATTTTTTCAACATTTGTTGTGAGATATATAAAAGAAAATCTAAGCGTAGACTTTCAGTGCTTTTTCCCTTTTTCCCTTTTTCCCTGTTCTCTGTAGACTTTCCTTCAGAAGACTGTGTTCCTCCACTACTTTCAGAGGTGGCATTCAGCCTGTTCAGACCGGTTCGCGTGAACCTGTAGCTCCGATGATCAGCTGGCCTCGCCCCCGCGCCCTATCCTGTCCTTTATTTCCTGCTTTCTAGCTCACCTCAATCGTGCGGCACAGCTGGATCCCTCCCCCCGGCCCCCCGCTGGTCTACTTACCGTTGCTGACTTGGAAGGTAAGCAGCTGAGCTTCGAAATGCTCCATTTTCAGCCCTGCGCGAAGCGCGCGCTCACCGAACTGGTTGTTAAGCCGGCAGCATCCCACCACTGAATACTTTTGTTTCAGGATGACATATGAAGAGAGAGAGAGAGAGACTCTTTATTTATGGGTAGGATAGTTATTTGGTTACTGAAATTTGAATTCCAATGCCCAAATAGCTCTTTATGGAACATCTTAAAAGTTATTTAGAAAATACTGGATTTCCGCAGGACATAATTCGAGAAACCATGGTCTGGCTCTATTTCAGTCTGGCTTCTGGATGCCTGATCTTTTACCTTTATAGGGACAGGAACATGGGAAGTGCTACCATGTTAGGTTCCTGGACCGATAACAGAATATTACTGGAGAGGCTCAACAGGTTGGGCTGATAGGAACAGCTTCATTCCTTTCAGCAGCACCGTCACCAGAGAGGGACTGTGGCAGATTTATGCCCATTCTTATGGTGCAGTAGAACCTTGGGTCACAAGCATAATTCGTTCCATAACTTTGGCGATTTCTTCGTCTTCTAATGTTTCGTCTTCAGGAATTTCTAGGTTAGGGGGTCATGTTTGATCGTCACCCGAATATGCGTTCGTGACCAGATTCAAAAATTTTGTGAACTCCTTGGTCAGAACCCGATTTGGTCGTGGTCAGAAGCGTTCGTGACCAGAGGTTCTACTGTACTTGAGTAGTGGGACCCCTTTTTGGCTATTCAATGTCTATGTTGAAAGTACAAGTAGTCCTCAACTTACAACAGTTCATTTAGTGACCATTCAAACTTACAACAGCATTGAATTTTTTTTTCACAGCTGCACCCTTTGTAGCATCCCCAGGATCATGTGATCAAAATTCAGATGCTTGCCAACTGGTTCATACTTACGACCATTGCTGTGTCCCAGGGTCCCATGACCATCTTTTGCAAATCAATGGGGAGGCCCGATTCACTTAATAACCGGGTTGCTAACTTATCAACTGCAGGGAATCACTTAATATCTGTGGAAAGAAAGGTCGTAAAATGGGGCAAAGCTCACTTAACAAATGACTCACTTTATCAACAGAAATTTGGGGCTCAATTGTGGCCATAAGTAGTCGTATTTTTGTAGTCATCCAGAAATATGGGCACAATGCCTTTTGTACACTGTGCTTCATATGTTAATGCTCAGCAATATTTCTCCTTTCCACCTGATCAGAAAAGCTATAGAAGCCTTTGAGAATTCTAGATTCTCAAAGGTATTTGTAGGATAATAGCTATTCTAGTAGAAGTCTGTTTTTAGATTGCCTGTCATCTAGCTTTTCTATTATTTTAAAATTAACTTTGTTTTAATTTTTGAAATTACTGTTTTGGGGCATCACTGGTTTTATGATTTTGATAAAGATTGCTTGTTATTGTTTTCTTGAAAATTGCTCCGGGCTTCTTCTAGGAAGGAAGCGGTATAGGAATGAAATGAAATGAAGGAAATGAATTGAATAGTGATCAAAAAAGAAATGGTACCTGTTAATGTAAGAAAAAAAAATCCTGCAACCAGATCTGTAGTTTTATAGAGAAAAGAGCCATAGGGATGATTAAAAGTCAGCTTAACATAGAATGAACCCCTTTAAATAGAAGGGTTAAAGGCAATTTTAAATCCACATTCCTTTCTGCATGCTTTTACGTATGCACATTATCAGTGCAAAAGATGCCTTAAAATTTCTTTCCATGGCGTGTTGAAACTTCCCTTTGTGTGTGCGTGTGACAGTCCCTAGCAAGCTGCCTCTTTGCCACAGGGTCACTTTAAGAAGGCAGCAAGGGTGAGAGGCCAATGAGGCTATTGGCAAATCCTCCCCATTCAGTGAAGAGTTCTATTTAAAGATAGATATACAACTCTTGGATCAGCAATATAACTGTTTTGGTTCCCGACTGAAAACAATGGGATGGGTTTGTTGGGGGAAAGTCAGCGCATGAATAACAAGACTCTTCTTGGTGTGGCAAGGAGCAAGCAAAAATGGCCACGGAAAAGAAAAGAGGCATCCCACAGGCCAAAAGCAACTTTGATGGATCAACTCGGCTTATTATATTTTCACTGTTGCTACCCACTTGCTGTTTTCTTTTCGCACTGCATTTTACAATTATTATGGAAGAAACTGTGAAAACTTAAAACGATAATGCAGATTCTGTGCCATACAAGGTAGTCCTCGACTTACAACCGCAATTGAGCCCAAAATTGTAGTCGTTGAGTGAGACATTGGTTGAGTGCGCTTTGCCTCATTTTATGACCTTTCTTCCCTCGGTTGTTAAGTGAATCACCACAGTTGATAAGTTTGAAACCCGGTTGTTAAGTGAATCTGGCTTCCCTCATTGGCTTTGTTTGTCAGAAGGTCGGAAAAGGGGATTGCATGACCTCGGGGCACAGCAATGGTCGTAAATGTGAACCCATTGCCAAGCATCTGAATTTTGATCAGATGGTCATGGGAATGCTGCAAAAGTCGTAACTGGGAAAAACGATCATGTCACTTTTCTCAGTGCCCTTGTACCTTTGAACAGTCACTAAGCAAACTGTTGTAAGTTGAGGACAACCTGTATCCAAATTAGCTGATGAATGAGAAGCACCAGTAAAACCAATACGGCAATCTTTATAACTAGCTTAACTCCTGTGGTCCGTAATTATGATTAATGTCATTTCAATGCTATCCATGAATGCTACAAACAATTTGTTTAGAAAGGTAGCACAGAAATAGCAGATGACTAGGCTATTTCCTGCATAAAATGAGATGTTCTCATTTACTTTTAACTCAACAGAGACTGCCTTCCCTGGATTCAAATTTGGCAGCTCTTGTTATAAAAAAATCCATCCACCCCATGACATTTTTTGATTAAAATACCTTTGGACCCAAAGAACATTAAAGTGATACAGATGGTCTTTAAGTTGCTTTGGGATTCTGGGAGCTTTGTATTTCCTGTATCTTAAACTGAACCCACAAAATGAAATGCACACATATGCACTATTGTATAGGCAGCATGGTCCCGAACAGCCATTGACATTTAAGATCCCATCAAAATTAATGAGGCATGCAGTGTAAAACAGCCAATAAATCGGGTGGCTTGCAATCCAGAAACTATTTCATAGCAACTTCTAGGAATAGGGAGACTCAGATGACACCCTACAAGATTTCCATGGCGGGTTGATGACTGCAACTGGGAAGTACAGTATAAAGGAGGTAAAAATAATAATCTCCCATAAGAATATAACATTAGGCAGATTTGCATTTGCTGAGTGGATTCCCTTTCTGTCAATCAATTCCTCTTCTAGTAAAAGTAGGGCACCTCTCCTATGAAACATTTCATTCTTTGATGAGCCAAAACAATTACATGAAGCCTAAATCCTCTCCCTAATTCTACAATATGGCTACGATCACACAACATCCCAGCCCTTGGTTTACTGAATTAACCCAGCTGGCTGGATTTGAACATGGACTCATAAATTCGGGGTGCTTTGGCTGTCCCATTAGACTGGGATGATAATCAATAATAATCAGTCGTATTAGGGCTACCGAATTTGAGCTGCAAAAATCAAGATGGCAGCAAAGAAAACTTTGCCTCTTTGTGATTATCTTGTAATCATTTAGATTTTTTTTCAGCCCAGCTCTGCTAGCCTTAATATATGCTATTATTACTGATTATCTTCCCAGTTGAATAGGAGAGCTAGTTGACAGGGAATAAATACAAAGGTTGTAAATATGTCTAGCAGTATAAGAGATTGGCTGTGGACCTTTTAAAAAATAAATAAATAAAATAAAATGTTATAGTCCCCTAGTGACAAATAATAAAAGCTTTGGCAGTCCTCATGAGATGCCTACATGGATGCATTTGATTTCTGATTGCCTCAAAAACATTATTCCCTGGAGAAAATACAGCATAACAAATACAAAGCTGACTCAACAAATTATTTTCTTCAACCACTGTACATATATAACAACAGAGGGGCCTTTAGTCTAATCTGTTTCTAATGCTATTTTGACTAGATTAAAATAATCATAACTGTTGGCTCCTACTCTGTTCAAAAACCAATTATCCTATGTATTTGTTGAATCATGTGCTGAATTTAATAGCTATAACTAGAGAGAAAATGTGGCAGTCTTTGGTCAGTTGTAGGGACAAACAGGAACTTTGACTATGGAAATTCTGAAAATCTTTCCATATGTAACTCCCATCTTCCCCAGCACGCATGGTCTTTGTAGGCTAGTATTTTTGGAGAGCACCTGGCTGCAGAAAGTAGTGTTATTTGTAACAGAACTATTATATATTTCCTTATCCAAGCAATTATTTTTGTCAGTGTAATAATCTTCTCACAAATTTTGTTCTCTGATAAGGAGTTGCATTGGCTCAGTGGCTTAAAGAGATTGGAGATGGCCTTTGCTCCCGTGGTTTGAGTCCTAGCACCTTGTAGCGGAGTGAGCACCAATCATTTGCCTCAACTTCTGCTCACTTAGCACTTCAAAAGCATATTACGTGCAAGTAGATAAATAGGTACCACTTCGGTGGGAAATGTGATGGCGTTTCGTACAGAAAAATTGAACCCCTGCCAGTGCTGGTAATACCTGGATGTGATGCCCGATTGCAAGGCAACATCAGTAATGGAAGAAGACTCCAGATCATCTGGAGCCTTCTCCCATTACTGATGCTGCCTTGCACTTGGATGCCACTGGTCTTTCTGGGGTAGTGTCTTTCTGGTAGTTTCCTCCCTGTAGTGCACCCTGGATAACACACGAGAGTGAACTAAACAGACAAGCATTCTTCGGCAGCAAAATTTGTAGTAACTAACAACACTTTGTATTAACTCTGTAGTCTCTCGACTAATTGTAATATCACCATATGCTAATGAAATATATAATATTCTCTGATCAAATTGTGCATCATATTGTGTACGTTGTTTGGGTGGTTGATTTAATATAACTTATAAGCCATTCCATTTCTGAAGATTCTGAGTAGCATGCAGGTTCATACACTACATTAAACATCAAACGCCCTGTTAAAATGTCTAAATAGATTGAAAGCTTAGTTAATATAGCTTAATATATGAAGTCAGCCAGCAATGTTTTATTCAATAGTAGATGCTAAACTCAGTAGCATCTGCAGCAAACCTCTGTGACAAAATGTCAAGATACACTTGGCGAGATCACTCAAATGCTGTAGGAGTGCGATGGCTCATGAGATTAGAATGCTGGGCTGATGATGAGCAGGCTCGTATTCGAAACCTGCTGTCGCCACAGGGTGGATGAGCTCCCATCACAAGCTCCAGCTCCTGCCAATCAGGCGGTTCAAAAGTCAACAACTGCAAGAAGATAAATTGGGACCCTTTTTATGGGCAACTTCACAAGGACATGAAAGAAACCCTCAACTGGATATCCCCTGGGCAATGATGATGTTACCGGCCAATCCTTTCACCACAGAAGCACTTCAGTGCTTTTAATACGGAAGCATAGTATAGTTAAATGCTGCCCTTAAGTATTTCCATCCTGAAAAGTGACATAAATACATGTCACAGAATCTACATGTGTGTATTATCATTTGCCCCCAACTTGCCGACACCATGTATCCTGAATAACTTCTTGTTGCCATTTGATACCCTGCATGGCATGGCACCACATTACCTTCAGGATTGCATTTGATTACATCGGCGGATCCCATCTGGTCAGGCAGGAAGGTATGTTACGGACCCTGTCAGCTAAAGAATTTTGCCTGGTGGTGGATCCAGGAAAAGAGGCCTCTTGGCTGTTCCACTGTGTGAAACATTCTCCTCCCTCCCCGTGATGCAGGCTACCACTCTGATGGCCTTTTGGAAAGGTGTGAAAACATGGCTCTGTGGCTTTGCTTGGGGCTCACATAGGAGCATGCAGCCGTGGGGCTGATTAGCATCCTGACATCTCTCCCCCTGCTTTTTAATTAACTTTCGCACTGATTTTTAATTGATCCTTTCTTCTAAAATTTTAAATTTTATATATACTGTTTTTATGGTTTTACGTTTTTATCTGTACACCATCCATGGTTTTAAAATTTGCTAAATAAATAAAATTTATCTGTGGGTGTGATTTCAGGGCTGACACTGAGGCTGGGGAAAAATAAGACTGTGTCAATGCAAACAGATGGATATTTCAGTGTCAAGCTCATCTGAAAAAAAAAGAAGATTAGCCCTTCAGTTTTGCATTTTGGGAAAAGGTGTTGGAGAGAGGGGTGTCATATACTCATGTTCATAATTTCATTAATGAATGAATGCTATTATTTCCTATTCTTGACAATAAACATAATGGTGACTGTTGATTGTGAAACTTTCTGGGTTGTATTTTGCTCTTAAGGGCTTGACATCATTTAAAAAGGAAAAATTAACTACATTTAAAAAACTTGTTTGTTTCTGTCTGGACTTTGGACTTTTTGCCAGAAATGTTATATTAATTTTGGAATTTGACAATTATAATTGTTTATAATTATAGAAGTGTTGCATAATATTGAACTTCAGATTAAAAGTTTAATGTATTTTATTTTGGTAACTATACCAAAAGAAGTTAAAAGTTCCCCCCATCCCCACTTATCCCTCCCCCTTTATTTATTTGCATTTCCCCTTCCCTATTTTTTCTTCCCTTTTTCTTGTTTTTAAATATTTTTTCTATTTTATATTTTGCAGAAATTTAAGAAAGTATATTAGTGGAACCATCTCCAGAAACATCTGACAGGATTGCCAAGGTTTTTGTGATTGTAACAGCCATCAAACGGCTCTGGTTTTAGCACTGGAAATGTTTATTCATTTCCTAAGTTTATTCATTTTACTAATTGTTTGGCTCTTGTATTAACTTGTTTGATGCTATCTGTTTGTGATTTTATTAATTTTGACTGTAAATAAATAAACCGCAACTATTAAAAATGTGAATTTGTCAAGTGAAGATGACACAATTCATAGAATACTTATTTAAATGTCACTATTCCACATTTTAATATTTAAGCCTTAAACAACACCCATCGTGGAGCCCTTATTGTTTATAGTAAGTTACAGCATGTGGGTCAAAAAGTCAACATTTTTAGTCTTTTACAGTTTGAACAAAACAGCAAGCTTAAATTGTCAGTTAAAAATAAATTAAATAAAGCCAGATTGGGTCTAGTGGTTAAGGCATTAAGTTAGAAACTAAGAGTTCATGTGTTCTAATCCTGCCTTAGAATGAAAGCCAGCTAGGGGACTTTGGGCCAATTACTCTGTCTCTCTCTCAATCAACACACTTCATGGGGTTGTTGTGGGAAAGTAGGAGGGAGAAGGTGTATTAGGTATGTTTGCCACCTTGAGTTATTTATAAAAAGAATAAAGGTGGGACATAAATGAATAAAAAAATAAATGTGACACGAGAGAATTTATAAAGTTTGCAACTTTGTAAAAAAGTGTGCAAATACATCCCTAGATCTTCATGTTGCTTAGATGAAGTTCAGTGGAATTAGAAGATATTAATATTTGAAGGTTTGTTAAAGGCAAATGACAGCATAATTTTCAGAGATTAGATGAATATACTGTGCTGTAGTGTAGCATTCTACAATTAACAGGAAAATAAGAACACTACTTAATACATGGAGTCCAAAAATGCCAGCATCCTCTAATAAGTGATTTAATACAACCGTCTTAAAAGTAGGTTCAAAGCTAAAAAAGGAGGGGGGGAAGAAACCCACGAGAAAGAAAATAACCTCATATTTTCTGATAGGTCTCTTGTTGAGGATTTGTAAACATTTAATAGGTGAAGCTTTTCTATTCATGATAAATCCACGATCCTGCCTGATTTATTCAGGACTGACTATATTATGACTGCTGTGATTTCCTCATTTCAGCATCTGCTTCCAAAACTAACAACTGTTTCTTTAATCACCTTTGATCAAGGAACAACTTCCAGATTTAGTAACTGTGTGTTTTTATAATCATACACATCCATAAAAAATTTGTACAAACTTGCTTTGATGGCTATGAGTATGTATTCAGTCAGTGGAGAGACCCTCACCAACACAGTAATTTCACTTGAAATCCACGGAAGTAATGCAATCCTTTCATTAACTTTGATGAGAGTTGGCCTGCACCCGCTTTCTGGAATTCATCACAAAAGAATCTTTCATATATAGCAACAGACACTGCTTGTTTAAAGTCACAAAGTAAAATACATGGATTGGCATCGTTCCATTGTTTAGTGATACCTAGTAGAGCAGGAAAGGGGAACCATGGCTCTTTTATGACTTGTGGACTTCAATTCCCAGAATTCCTGAGCCAGATTGGTAGAGTCTTGTTCTACTCCAGTTATTAGGGATTTCAGTTATATAGTACAGTTATATGAATTGCAGCTAGTGATTCAAAATTATTAAAGATCTTAATGGAAATAAATTTGTACAGTATTCTCCTGGCCCACCTAAACATCTCAGAAGCTCATCAGGCCCAATTCAAATGTTTCAAAATCAGCAGAATATATTATTTCACTATAACGTGAGGTACCAAATTTGTAAAACAACACCACAGGAGACTGATGGAGAACAATCTTTATTTAGTATTTTTGCAACTGGCAACTCATCTTGCAGTAGCTGTTGCCTTAGTAGTTCTTTACTAGATCTCCAAAATTACTTCCACTTAGATTTATTCACAGAATCTTTTGGTTCCTATTATTATTGTATAGGATGGTGACTGAGACATGAAAGACGAGCTGAAGTCCTTTTGCACCAGACTTGTGCTAACAAAATCTGCTTTACCACATAAGTTTTTGTTTTGGTGAAGGTCTGTGACTGCAAGTAACATCTGTTGAAAGAAAGTTGGCTAAAAATGATTTTGAAAAGGCAGGTCTGCTTGACACATGATGCTAAGTCTTGTTCATTTCAACTTAGTATGGAGTGCACAGAAATAATAATAATCCATGTTTATTTTTGTATGAGAACCAAGCTAAAGAAGGTGTGAGTCAGCATTAGTACATGTATGCTACTTTTTTACCCCATCTTTTTAGCTATTTAAACCATTCAATTAATTTGAGTCCCTGTGGTAATACTACTAATAAAATTTCATTTCTGTTATATCTAAGACCCATACAACAATATGGATCAGAGTGCAATATAAATAGCAACTTAGACTTATATACAGCTTCACAGTGCTTTACAGCCCTCTCTAAGCGGTTCACAGAGTCAGCATATTGCCTCCAACAATCTGGGTCCTCATTTTACTGATCTCAGAAGGATGGAAGGCTGAGTCAACCTTGAGCCGGTCAGGATCGAACTCCTGACAGTCAGCATGAGTGTTTGAACAGTCATATATTATGATCATCATATAACCCCAGTTCTGCCACTGTTTAAGCATTAGGATTCTTCTAACTTCGTATCAGGCCTGTTGAGGTCAAATCTTGAAACCTTAACAACAGCTGGTCTTGTCATAGAGCTCCATACATACATGAATTGTGTACAGTAGGGTGGTATGCTAAAACTAAACTCCCAATCTCTATCAACAGGTCATGTTAGCTGGGTTACTATTTAAAATCTGTAGGGCTTTGGGTTCCCAACTTGACATAAATAATCCTAAAACAGTCCTGACCCAGCTGTATTCCTGGGAGAAATGCCCTTAAGTCTGTATCTTTGGCTGGCAAAACAAATAGCCTCTTTGGTGACTGGCTGACCTTCACAGCAATGAATTCTAGAGCTGTAGCAGATGACCCGGCTAAGCCCGAGGGAGGTGTCAAATATATCATTAGTTTCAAGTCCCTTTGTGTCCACAAGAGATCTAAGTCCAGCCCACCTTGATCTCCAGTGACTTTTCTACTGCCAATTTGCTTTGACTGTAGTAGTTCAGATTCTTGTAGAGATCTTAAGTGTGCAATAAACCTTTATGTTCATCTTAACTGTCTGGATTTCCCAATTTTCCTATACATTGCAGAAGTGATTTATATACAGTATAGACCATCTATAATGGTCTTTTCATACCCTAATTCTATATAATGCAGGCCACACATTTTGCCAGCTTTCTGAATGATGGATTATATTGCTTGTGTGGATCTGAGCTTTAGATAATCAGCCATTTAGGTTAAAAGTAGCTGCATCTAAAAGTTTGCTTTGTTTTAAATTACATGTAATCATGGAAATGATTAGCACTCTTTTGGTCAAGTTATATTTTACTGCCTGGATTAAGCACTTTAAAATAAATATTATTTTAAATGGAAGTCTTTACTTGGAAAGATTCCTATCGTACATTTTAAACTGTCACTTCTTTTTGATGTTTGTTTTTTTATCTTAACATTTATTTTAAGAAATACAATTTTTTAAAATGCTGTTTAAGATAATATGAACTTGATGGATCTCTTTTATCAAGCACAAATTAATGTAGTTTGGTGTTGTTCTCTGACAGGAAACTGTGATTGAAAAAAGGTTTTAGGCCTCAAATTGCTAGCTCACATTATAGCTTAGTGTATGGGCTGCCAGTGTAGCACACTGTGTCCCTGCAGATGCTTCTTTTGTTATCCACTTTGCTGATTTTATTTTTACAAAGTGGATGCTACAAAACAAAGTGCCACCTCTTACATCATCCTTATTCATAAGATGTAGATCCCTGTTTAATGGACTTTGGATGCTACAAATTTCTGTCCAGACATTCCTGAATTAATGGACAAGTTTGTTGAATTCCAACAATATGGACAAGGATCTTAAACCTACACCACTCAATTAATATTCACATGATTTGCATCAAGTTACGACACACAGATAATCCTTGACTGATGACCACAATTGAGACCAAAAATTTCCATTGCTAAGTGAGACAGCTAAATGAGTTTTGCCCCATTTTACAAACTTCCTTGCTACAGTTGCTAATTGAATCACTGCAGTTTTAATTAGTAACATGGCTGTTAAATGAATTGGCTTCCCCATTGACTTTGCTTGTCAGAAGGTTGCAAAAGGTGATCACAGGATCCCCATTGCAACCGTTGTAAGCACGACCCAGTTGCCAAGTGCCCAAATTTTCATCACGTGACGACGGGGATGCTGCAACAATCGGAAGTGTGAAAACTAAAGTCATGTCACTTTTTTCATTGACATAATTTCAAATGGTCACTAAACAAATGGTTGTAAGTCAAGTTAGTATAAACAGCATAAATTGCCACATCTGATATACTTTAACATAGGGGTGTCAAACTCAAGGCCGGGGGCCTGCACCCCGCCTGCAGGGTGCTTAAATATGGCCCATAGGGATGGCGTGGAAATGACAAAGGACTGGCCCCTGGTGCCTCTGTCGGCCAAAATGGGGAAAATGAGGTGCAGGGGCGCATGTGGCCCCCCGTGCCCCATTTTGGCCAGCAGGGTGCTGCAGGAGGCATCTGTCCTGTCTCCCCCCCGCCGCTCCCCCCCCCCCCCGGCCGGCCCAT
>JANHFL010005467.1:162171-174449 GCA_032468155.1 Oxyrhabdium leporinum
GGAATAAACAAAAAGTTTTGTTTCTAAAATCTGTTGGAAAATTAAAAAGAAACAGAAATGATATAGATGCTAAATGAATGATGGAGTATTATTGTAAATAAATTTTAATGGATTATTCAGATTAGCAGTCTCTGCCTATGCTGTTGTATCTGCTACCAGAGGTAAAAGTATTCATAAGTATTAGGATTATCGCTGATTTGGTCCTCCTTCCCTTCTTCCCCCATAAGAAAAATAAAATAATAGTAAACTCAGTCACAATAAAGATATCAAAGTAAAAAAAGAAGCAGGAAAACGGTAGGGGGAAAAAAATCCTTGTTCCCTCTATTGTAATTTTGTTTTTCTCTGAGAAATTGAAAAAAGTAGAAAAAAGTAGAAAGTTTTTCCTAATCATTTTCTCTCTAAAGGATATATTGTTTCATATTATTTTGTTTACTGTTATTCTTTTGATGTAAGCCACTTCAAATAATTTTAGAGCTGACAATCTCTAAATATCATAATTAGTAAATAAATCTCATAAATATTAAGATACCAAGTTTTTATTTCCCCAAATTATCTTTTAAAATGTTTAAAGGAGATATTTTAAAGAGATTAATATACAGAAACAAGCTATATGGCAGAACTCTCAAATTACAGGATAAAAAAGAATTTCTTCTTTCCAGGAACACTGACATCTATTTTCAAGAAAAGGGTGAGCCCAAGCCTCAACCGCATATATTTCTAACTGTGCCATCAATATGCCTTGGTAACTGTTCTGTAATACAGTACTTCCTCATGACATAATCTTGAACATACTTCAAGCTCAGAACTGTGGCAGCTTCAACTCATCTTTAGCTGTTCCAGACCAAACAATTTTTGCCATGGATTCAATATAGTAAGTCTGATGGATGGATGATATGGTTGCTTCACAATCAGAGGAGAAACTGTCCAGTTCTGGTTCGCTGCATAGAGCTTTTGCAGGAACTACACCTTCTCCTCTATGCCAGAAATGGCTCTCTATGGCCACTTTGGCATAAAGTGCTGGAGATACTCAGAGGTGAAATCTAGCCGGTTCGCACCGGTTCGGGCGAATCGGTAGGGAACATTTTGATTGGTTCGGAGAACTGGCAAATATCACCTCTGGCTGGCCCCGCCCCTGCCTGCCTGCTCACCGATTGCCCTGCGCGGCGTCCGGAGCTTGCCTAACACTGTTGTATAAACACAATTTCCACCCAGTCACATGATCAAGCCACGCCCACAGAACCGGTAGTGGAAAATTTTAGATTTCACCACTGGATGAAGTGATAAAAAATCATAAAGAGAGAATAGTATTGTTCAAAGATAATGAGGTAAATGTAGAAAACCCCCAACAAATGGGAACAATAAAGAAATAAATATAAATTGGGAAAATAGTAGAATATATATTGATATATAAAAGAATATATTATAATTATAATGAGCACATTAAGGCCAGAAGTTGGAAGATAAAAAATTTGTATGTAATGGTATTATTACTGTGAGCACTGTGTGAAAAATATGTTAACCCAGTCATTGCGCTGTCCACAAAAAATGCTGGTTGCTAAAGGAAAAACTGCAAATAAAGCATATACAAAAGAATAAATAAAAGAAAGTTAACGAAATTGTTGAGACCCTGCGGGTGACATAATATATCAGTTTATATATGCCAAAATAATACTAATCATTCTGTGGCTAATGTCAGAAATATTAAAATGATATGCAAGGATGTTACAAAGGGAAACTCCAGCATATAACTATAACATAGAAACTTACTTCCTCTCACCATAATATAACCATTTATCTCCCAAAGGTGCTTTTTCAAAAGGCAGCTAGACTTTATTTTTTCTTTGCAGACATTTTGTTTCCCGTCCAAGAAGCTTCTTCAATTCTAACTCAGTCAGAACTAAAGAAGCTTCTTGGATGAGAAGCGAAAGTCCTTAAGGAAAAAAAAGTCCAGTTGCCTTTTCAAAAAGCATCTTTGGAACAACCATGACCTGGGTGACTGAGAATCTCCACAGACAACTGTTTATGTCTATTTCAGATCTCTAAGTATGCTAAACTAGGGGTCCCCCGACCATGGCCCACTACTGGGCCATGGTTTGTTTGGAACCAGGCTGCGCCAACGGCTGGCCAGTGCATGCACACACACACACACAGTGGGCTGGTTCACCTCCCCCACCCCCGCTGGGCCACCAAGCTGTAAAGATTAGGGACTGCTATGCTACACTATGTGATCTTAATTTAAGAAGATTATTGTTTAGACTTGTGTGGACCTTCATTTAAATAACTGTTATTCAGAGTGCACACATGTCTTAGCCATGATGTGGTTACTTTGACATAGGCTTAGTGTAAATCTATAAACTCAAAATTTTGGTTTATGTTTAATCTATGGTTTATTCAGCAAATCAGTGATAATATCGACATTTTATATCTACTTTTGTTGTTTCAGAAGTTCAATTGTCTATAGATTAGCCGAACAATGTCTGAAGAAATCAGAAAAAGATTTGATTTTCCTAACACGCTTATACAGTCACAGGTGAGAAAGCTTCTGTTTGGTGTGTACCATGTATGGCATGAATAAATAGATTTATCCACACATAGGCACTTGTACTTGTTGAAAAATAAATTCTTTACATGAAATCCCTGGGGAAGAGTTTTGAGTGGGATGCCTTCAGGATGATGAGACCCTGCTTTGCTGCTCCTTACCACCCCGTTTCAAGTAAGTATTTGATACCCTGGAGTATTGCCAAAGTGCCATTATGGACTAGATGAGAAAGGACAAGCTGCTGTTTAATCCAGCCAAGACAGAGATGTTGTTATTAAATAGGAGTCAAAGTTTGAGATTCAGATCATTTTGGAGTGGGTTGCATTCTTCTTGAAATAAGAGATTCATGGATCCTGGAGTGATTCTTGATCCTCAGCTGTCCCTGGATTTGCAGATGGCATTTGCAACAACTAGTGTGCCAGCCTTGTCCCTTCTTGGGCTAGTTAAATTTGATGACATATCCATGTCGTCTTGACTAGTCTGGAATACAGTAGGCTATGTTAGTTCCACCTGGTATAAATAAAAAGCTGCATTTGTTGTTTGTCTCTTTTGAAATACGAAAGAGAAAAAAAAACTTAAATTCCTATTTTAAGGCTACATTTTACTAGATGGCTATATCCAGCCAATTGTGGCTGGTTTTAAAAAAATAAGCAGAAATAGAACAGATTACTATTTGAAAGGGGACCACAAAAATTACCAGGATTACTGCATTAAATTACTGCATTAAAGAAAGTGGGAAATTTTAAAAATTGCAAGAAGGTACTGGGGATAGTGGGAAACTGCTTCTATGTTATTCCTACTAATATATTGCTACCAATTTCATGGAACTGTCCTAGAAGCCACCAGGAGCTGAATTTGACTACTATATGCTAGTAGTTTGCTAATTCTTTCATAAAGAAGTATGAAATAGATTCTGTTAGATCAGAACTAGTAGTCTTTCTGTTGCATCATTCTACTTTTCATAATAGCCATCCGGCCGCTGAAGCACAATAATAATGAATTGACAGATAAGCTCCTAAACAAAACTCAAAATCTCTTGGCCAAGAGATGCAACTGTGTCAGGTTCCTTTAAGCCATTTGCTTGGTTTCCACACTGTAGGAACAACATATATGTTCTTGTGTGGTTTGTTTTAATTAGCGAAGAAACATTCTTAGGAGAAGATACAGATTGATGTCAGGCCTTCTTATTCCTTCTGCTGATTTATGATCCTGTTAACTCCCAACTGTTCATTTTTCAAATATTAATACTGTTCCTGCAAGTATTTTTCATTTGAACTTTTTTTTTTAAAAAAAAGAAGAATAAATCCTTGCCTGTGTTCATTGGATAAAGTTGGGCATTTTGTGGTCTTTGAATTGATACTGTAATACATCTTAGCACCACTGACTTCATTAGTTTACTCTGTTGGGATTAAAAAACTGTCTGGAGAACTAAAGGAGGCTCATATCTACTCAAGAATGTTGACTGCATAATTATATTTCTAGTAGGCATATGGTGTATATATTACAACCAGCTTGATACGTTTTCATATATCTATCATGGTTCCATATACTTCCTGTCTGACTTATTGACACTTTGCTAAATAAATTAATCAGAATGTCTTCAAATTTAGAAGGTGAAAAACAGCCTTGTACATTCATTAGCAGAAAGGTTAGAGAGATAGAATTTGCCTATTTTAAACCCCATGGGGGAGTCATTCCTTCTTATTAGGTGTAAATATATAAGATAAAATATTTTAAATGCCTCTGAAGTGCTTTCTTATAAGAAATTCTACTTTTTTTAGTAGAGTCACCAAATTCTTAAGGAAGTGTAGAACTCATCTGGCTATTTGTCCATTTTCTCTGTAATGACCGATCACAGTATCCCATGTCCTAGGCAGAACTTTTTCCCATTAACAGGAACAGTTATTAAATCACTTTTTAAATGAGGCTGATGACCTTCTCATATATGTAACTCCTAAGTAAAGGCCCATCTGCTAATATTTTAATATTAGTTTTAATATGTTTTTGTTATGCTTATTCAGGTAGCAAGTTCTAGTGCACTTGTATTGACAATCTAAATGGTTGCGAGTGACCATATTTTTAGCACCGAGATATTATATCTCAGAATTCTCTGTGAAGATAAAGAGAATATCAGGTTGCTACCATTGAATTGTGTTTGATAAATTATTTTCCCCCCAATATAACCTTAGCCTTCATGTTGCTGTTTAACTAACATAGCAATGGGGGGGGGGGTGTTGGATGTGGTTGCTGCTGGCTGCAATAAATATCATAGTTTAGTGATTTATGTTTATTCACAGGCTGTGGGCCATCTTATTGCTGCAGTGCTGAAAGAAAATGTTTTATCTAACAAGATCAGCCAGTCCAGTAACCAGGTTTGTGACTTTGCTTTCATTTTTCTTTCCCCCATTGCCCTGACAACTGCTTTTGTGGTGCAACATGATTGAAAATCAACTCTGGCAACTTTAAATTTTCACAGCTAGAGGATAATGCTTCACTGAGAAAGAAAAGAAACATTGAAATGGTGTACGTAACAATATCATCAGGCTGTCTAATGATAACGATGCACTGTCTGGAATGGGTAGATTCATGCACAGCAGGAATACTAACATTTTATGAGGCAAGGAAGACTTTGAACTGCTCTCTGGACTACCGGTATTTCTCTTACTGAAAGCGTGCAAGCTATTTTTTACAATTAGGATGACATTCCAGCTCTTTGTTACAACCCGTATCAAGGATTAAGGGAACCTACAGGTAGTCCTTGCTTAACAACCCTTTGTTCAAAGTTATGACAGCGTTGAATAATACTTAAGCCCGGTTCTTGAAATCATGGCCAATGCAATGCCGCCCCCCCCCGGTCATGTGATCAGAATTCAGGTGCTTGGGACGGTATAGTGCAGGACAGCTTGCTCCCCCTCCCACCCATGGCAACAGCCAGTCCTGGCCTGGCTGCACTTTGGTCAGGCCACAGCAGCCACTTACTTGCCTGCAGACCTGCTTGTGAAGTGCCTAGGACTTGTGACTTCTTGCTAACGTGGTCATTTGTCATTTGCGCCTTCTGATTGCATCATTTAGCGATGGAAATTCTGGCCCCAATTACCAGAAGGAAGTAAATGAACAACAAATTGGCATATACAGGTAGTCTTTGACTTGCAACCACAACTGAGCACAAAATTTCTGTTGTTAAGCAAGACAGTTCTTATGAGTTTTGCCCCATTGTGTGTGACCTTTGTTGTCGCAGTTTGTTACTGCAGCTGTTAAGTTACTAATACGCTTCTTAAGTGAATCTGGCTTTCCCATTAACTTTGCTGGTCAGAAAAATCGCAAAATGGGATCACATGCCCCCAGGACAATGCAACCATCAAAAATACATGCCAGTTGCCAAGTGTCCAAATTTTGATCATGTGACCACAGGGATGCTGAAACGGTCATAAATGTGAATGAATGATTGTAAGTCAAGGACTACTTGTATTGAAATTTGTTTCATTTTCCTCAATTGTTCATCTTGACTGAGAGATGCTGAGATTTGCAAAAATCTGTCATGTAATTGAAAAAAAGACTTGTGAAAGATTTGCGAAATCTGGTAATAGATTACCTGGTCTTGATATAAAATACATTTTACTTTTCCACTATTTTTTTCCTGATTGTTTACTTTGTGTAACAGTTCATTAGAGTTAAATGGAATAAAACTTAAATTTTTGAACTTAAATTTAGAATTGTTGGAGCTAAAACTATTCGTTGCAGCTTTACTTACTTTATAGCTGGCTTTCATTTAAGAGACAAAGAACTCCCTCTTCCTGTTTATCTCTTTAATAGCCCTGTGAGATAGCTAGATCTAACAACAAAGCGAGACTGACTCAAAATTATGTCAAAATCCATAGCTGACAGCCGACTAGAATCTGAGTCTTCTCAGCGCCTTTGCGCCTCCTTTTTCTATTCCCAGCATTGTTTTCGTGCATATTATAATGCTCATTAGAATATAAGTATGCAACTGAAAATGAAATAACTAACTAATCATGGGCCTTTTCTGTTAATTGTTTATGTACGTTTTGTGGACATTTCATGATATAAGTGGATTAAAAAAAATGTATACATACTGTACATGTAAAAGTGTAGCAAACCGTAATCTATGTACTAGATATCTTCCTGAGTATTAAATGGAAACATGCCTTTTTGTTTAATTAAGAAGGCCAGCAATTTTGTCGTCTCACAGAACATTTGCCATGCTGAACAGTTTCACTTTTGAAACATACTTTTTCTAAATGAGGAGAGTAACAATTAAAGTACTGGTTTCCATTAGGAACTTCAGTCTGTAACCAAATGTGTTTGCAAGCCATTGACTGGTTTAAATGGGTAGGTGCAGCTAAGCATTTTTAGCTATATTTTTAGAAGTAACAAATATTAAAATTGCAACAGGATAACTACCAGCCATCTCAGGATTAAATTACAAATTTTGATTAAATAAAAATTAAATGTCAGTCCTAATAAATTCAAACCAAACTCTAAAATAAGCCTTCCTCAAAAGATGCCAGAAACTTAATGTCTATGGAGATTCTCCGTCATCCAGGGCGTGGTTGTCCCAAAAGTGCTTTTTCAAGTCCAGTTGCCTCTTGAAAAAGCACCTTTGGGATGCCAGAAACCTACATTCTAAATGCCAAAAAACGAGGTGGAAAATATTTTTATGAGGTACTTTCATAATTATGAGGCCACTACTGAAAATGCCTTTTTAATATATTATTTATTTCCCATACTGTCCTGAGAGAGATATTGGATGTCCAAGCCATGCTCCAATGAATTACACACCTAGCAAAAGCAGGAGTCTTCCATGCCAACAGTTTCCTGTATCAGATTGGTAAATTTTACTTAGTTTTGAGTTCAGGAACTGATTTGAGGTAAATTAATGATATATTCAGCAAGTGGCAAGTGAAGAAAGAGTCGAATATTCATTAACTCTCTCTCTTTTTGCTCAAATGTCAATTGAAGTAGAATAGCTGCCAGAACAATAATTGAATTTATGAGTCATCAGTCCTGAATAACAGAGCTTGTTTCTCCTCTCTCTTTGATTCTAGACCCCCGCGTTAAATTTGCTCTGGGAAAAGTCCTGCAGTGACAATATGACAGTCCGGACAACCTGCTGTGAGGCTCTGGTGATGCTTGTTAAACAAGATCATGCAGAGTTTGGCTACATTCTTAACACAGCACTCAGCCTCATTCCTTCAGCCAGGTGATGGTCATTTACTTTAATAAAAGGTCAGCTCTTTTGTAGTTCAGTGATACCATCTTGTAAAAAAAGGGTAGGTTTGACCCTGGGAAAATGTGAAAGAGCCATTAATGGAGCGAGGAAGAAATGAACTATTAAGGTAGAAAAAATTATGTGGGTTGTCCTCAACTTACGACCACAATTGAGCCTAAAATTTATGTTGTTAAGTGAGACATTTGTTAAGTGAGTTTTGCCCCGTTTTACGACCTTTCTTACCTCGGTTGCTAAGTACATCACTGCAATTTTTAAGGAAGTAACCCGGTTGTTGAGTGAACTTGGCTCCCCCACTGACTTTGCTTGTCAGAAGGTCGCAGAAGGTGATCACATGACCCCGGGACATAGCAACGGTCATAAATATGAACCAGATGCCAAGCGTCTGAATTTTGATCACATGATCGTGGGGATGCTGCAAAGGTCACACCTGTGAACACTGGTCATAAGTCACTTTTTTCAGTGCCGTTGTAACTTCGAACGGTCGCTAAATGAACTGTTGTAAGTCAAGGACTACCTGTACAATCCTGAGACGGAGGAAAGCTTGAGAAAGATGCAAAATAACTCTACCTTGGTTTTATTTGATATATAATGCGACAGAGAGAAACTTGGACAGGTTTTCTAGATCCTGTTTTTTACCTCACAAAGAACATTCAAGCAATCCTTGCTGTTTCTGTTACTTGACCTGGCCTACCTTGCAGGGCTGACGCCTCTGCTCTTTTCTGTCCAGTGTCCCTCATTTCCGAGTGTCCAAATGCTAAAGAGCGATGGGGCTTCAGAGTCAAACTGTCTTCCCTAATCTCTGGAACACCCAATTTCTCATTTTTATTTATTTTTGCCATTCAGAGATTCTCTCTGCAGCTCTTAGGCCTGGATAAAATAACAATGCTTTTCCTTCAAGAAAGCTGTCGGGCATGTAACCTTTTCCTTATAATGCTCAAAGGTATTCTCAGCTTCGTTCAAACATTTTGCTGTTGTGAATGAAAACACTACCAAATACCGTTGGTTTTTTTTGGTGCCATTTCCTTTGAGACCCCAGCGATCTTATTGAATTGACTATGGATTCAGTGTTCATGATATCTTTGCTCAACCCAAACCCAAACAGATTTTATGGAAGTTTGCCAAAGCCAAACGTGTTCCTTGATGTTCTTCCTCTTCTCTCATATTCTTAAATTGGAATTAGATAAATGATGGAGCAGAGTGGTATAGCAAAAAATAAATAGGTAAATGATGAAAAAGAATAATTGCAATGACGCTGAAGTTTAATCACCTACAGATTTCTGCTCTTTGCAGAGAGGTTCTTTTATTGCTCAAGGCTGGTAATTTGGTTTTCCACCTGTACTGTATTATAAGGTCATTGACCCTCAGAGTCAGAGATTCTATGACTTGTACCATCAAAACGTATTTCTACACTCTTAACT
Source organism: Oxyrhabdium leporinum (assembly GCA_032468155.1). Taxonomy (NCBI): domain Eukaryota; kingdom Metazoa; phylum Chordata; class Lepidosauria; order Squamata; family Cyclocoridae; genus Oxyrhabdium; species Oxyrhabdium leporinum. The sequence continues at coordinate 171,380 of JANHFL010005467.1, forward strand.
TTCACAAAATTACATTTTGAATGTGCTTTGCTTCAACTAGTAAAAGCAATACATCCCTCTCCACCCCCAACCCAGCACAGTAAAACAACAATCTCTTTTTTAAACACTACCAAAATACTCTATTAAACTCTAGCTGTGTATTACCAGCATACAATGTACATTAGGGTATGGCTTGAAAATATAATCCAAGCCCCTGAAGAGGCTTAAAGAAAAGTAGGTTACTTGTCAAGGTAACAGCTAGAATTAAGCTAAATAAGAACAGGAAAAGTAAACAATTTCCACAATATCTTTTTGAGCATATAAATACCATTTTCAAGGGGAACATCAGGAATTGCTTGCAAATCCTGAACCTCAGCAGAGAATCAGGGGAACTATGAATTGAACGTAACAAAGTTGTTAAGGAGGAATGTGAAAAGACACTGCCAAAGACGAAGAGACAAGAAATCAACGTTGGATGTCAGAACAGATTGTGGAAATTACCAAGAAAAGGAGCCAGAGCCAAAAAAAACAAAATCCCAAGAAGAAACCTATCAAACAATTTCAGAGAGCTGTTTAAAGAGACAAGAAGCAGTACTAAGAGTACTCCCGTAAAGATACTGAAGACAGAAACAGACATGGAAAACAAGGAAAGTCTTCCAAAATATCTCTGAACTCAATAAATGGGTTCTAATCTCAAACTGATATGCTAAAGGATGCCAGTGGATAGCTTCAACTGATTCAAAGAAAGATGGAATGAATAGCCTTAAATATTGTGCAGTGAAGTTGTCAACGTCCGACATATTACAGAAGTTATTTCTACTGACAAGATCCTCTAGTACTAGAAGATGAAATTAAATCAACATCCAGTCTTTACCTAGTCAGAAAGTGCAGAAACGGATGGAATACTCACTGAAATATGGCAACCAACAGAAGAAGAATCAGTAACGATTCTAACCAGGTTATTAGAAAAATCAATTAAGATTCTAATGAAGCAAATCTGGAGGACAACACAGTGGCCAAATTGGAAAATTTATATCCCAATATGAAAAAGGAGACTTAACAGAGTGTGCAAACTATTGCACAATATCCTCGATTTGGTATGTCAACAAAATAATGTTTGAGATCATCCAATGCTGATTGGAGCCCTACATAGAAAGAGAGATGCCAGATGTTCAAGCTAACGTTGAAAAATGCTAAGCCGCAAAAGATATTGCTGAGCTTGCTGAATAATTAAGAAAGCCAAAAAATACCAGAAAGAAGTCAGCATGTGCGTCATTAATTTATAGAAAGGCTTTTGATTATGTCAATATGTCAAACTGTGAAATGTGCATTAAAAGAAATGGGAATCGCAGTACATCTCATTGTCCTCAAGCAAAATATATATATACAGAGCAGGAAGCCACAGTATGGATAGTATATAATAAAACACATTGGCTTCAGGTCAGCAAAGGAGTGAGACAAAGTGCACAGGTCAGGAAATGGCCTTGAAGGACAGTTGGGAGGTAATGATTAGATAAAAGGAGACTGAACCTGCGTCAAGAGAGTAACTTGGCAAGCCCATTACCTAATTCAGTGGAGATAAAAGGAGGGAGGTGAAGGCATGTTCAGACTTCCAAGATTCTATTACTATAACTGTTGCAATAAAAATAGTTCTAATCTGCTTGATGTTAGTTTCTCAGTCTGATCTACCTTGTAGGATTGACATAAGCCTTTAAATTATCCCTTCATTTATTCAACTCATATCCTGAATATATATTAAGGGAATTTGGATTGGAAGCAGATGAGTGTGTGAACGTGTTACTGTGGAGGAAGAAATATCAATAACTTAAGCTGAAAATACAAAGGATCTCCAAGCTCTAGTAATAAAAGTTAAGGAGAAAAAATGGAAATAAAATTAAATATAAAGAAGACTAAACAAATGACAACAGCTAGAACAACTATCCTTAGAATTAACACGATAGCTAAGTGGTAAATAGCTTCTACCTTTCAGGATCAACAATCAATAGTAAAGGAAGGAGCAGTCAAGAAATAAATCATAGACTAGATAGAGCAGCTGTGAAAGTCTTTGAAAGGATGTTCAGATGCTGTGATGTGTTTATACTCACGAAGATCAAAATAGTGCAAGAAATGACATTCCCTGTGGCACCCTATAAAAGCAAACATTGGACTTTGAAGAAATAGAACAGGAAGAGTATTGCTGTTTTTTAACTTTTCTGTTGAAGAAGACTCCTGGGAATACGGTGGACAGCCAAGAAAACAAAAAAGTAGATCATCAAACAAATCAATCCAAATATCGCACTTGAGGCTCAAATTATCCTACTTTAAATTAATTATGCAAAGACCGAGCTCTCTGGAGAAGACTGTAATGCTGAAAGTGAAAGAGAAAAAGAGGACAAGTAGCAGAAAGGTAGGCGGACTCAATTACAATGGTGATTTCTATACCATTGGAAGATTTGAAGCATTAGGTTAGGCACAGGTTGTCATGGGCAAAATCTAGATGATTGCTAAGAGCCAACACCAATTTAATAGTACATAATCAAATGGGCTGTAGAGATCAAGGAATGTGACCTTGACAGAAATATGCAAGCTCTGTCACTAAAGTGATAAGGGGTGAAATAAAACTTAAGTCCACAACAGAGAGCAAATATATGAAAGGAGCTCAGAAAGACACCACTCCCTAATTCACCACAGTATAAGAAGAGGGACAATATATAGCACAACCAGAAAAAGTGGATACAAAGAGCCCGTCAAGACCTTGAGTTCCCCCTCTCAGTTCGCTTTTAGAAGACTGAAGGACAGTATTCATTTTGTCTTTGTCTTCACTATATGGGGTTTTTTTCCTTCAAAGGACACTAGGTTCACATACTTCCTTTTCTAATTACTTTTGGAAAATGTTTATTAACTGTTTTCCAACAATTAGAAACCTTTAGATTGGGTGAGTTTATATCACTACAGTATGTAAATTTCCTTCAATCCTTAATGAAAGAAGTTTTAAAATGAAACTTAATGAAAGAAGTGGACCTGGCAGGGATCACCGAGACCTGGCTGGGCCCAGAGGGTGGACTCCCTCTGGTTGACATCTGCCCGCCAG
>JANHFL010005467.1:185120-197068 GCA_032468155.1 Oxyrhabdium leporinum
CTGCTATCCTTCCCTCAGTCTGAGCTGAGCTTGAGGAATAGATGACAGGCAGAAAAATCCCTCCTTCCCATTTTCCCCCTGTTCATCAAAAGCCTCCATTCCGAAACTTCAGCTCGCACACGTCATGCCCGGTCTCCATTTCGCCATCAGAGTCTTCTGGAAAGCCCTCTGCACCTGTGAAATGGGCTCCGGATGGATGCGCACGGCACCCCCGGCCTCCGTCTCTCTCCGTTTCCAGAAAGCCCTCTGTAGCTGTTAATAGAGATCCGGATTGATGCCTTCCGGCAGCCATCTCAAGACGAAATGGAGGCCAGGGAGATGCGTGTGAGTGGCAGCAAGCGGCTGCAGAAGAAGAGGGGCCAGCAGTGGGCTCCTGCTGGGCGGGGCTGTCGGTGCCACCGCCACGAGATGAGTAAAAAAATAGAATCCTCCAAAAAGAAGGCCTAGCCGTTTTTTTCGGGGGTCAAAAGAAAATAAGACCCGGGCTTCTTTTTGGAGAAACACGGGTAGGAGATTATATGTCATAAACATATATTTGATTAGCTATTTTTATGCCCAGAATGTCCTTCAGTTACCTGAGAACAGGTCAGCGATTTAAATATCAAATTAAGTAAGAGGAAATACAGAACATTACTCACAAGTTCCATGAAATACCTAGATAGATGAGAAACTAATTTCATTTACAATAATCCTAGTCAAAATTAGAATAAAATGTTAATCCATTTAATGACAAAAAGACATTTGTCATATTTATCAGTCAAAAAGTATTCCAGAAATTTCCTCTGTATCATCTCAAAGACGAAAAGTTAGACGTCATGCTGATTTAATTTTTCTAATGTATATTTAAGGTACCAATTAGTAATCCAATATTATTCAAGGGTTTTCATCCATTGATGAAACCAGATTGAGAAGGGTGGACAATCAGTTTAATAATTTATGTAATCCACATACCAGAGTCACTGTCAACATTTTTCTATTAGTATTTAATAAAATCACAATGGACATTTAATAAAATACGAGTAAAGACTATTAAAGAAATAAAAGAAAAAGAAAAAAAATGAGAAATCTAAAAAAAAGAAAACATTAATAGATTTCAAGATAAGATGTACTGAAATAGAGTGTGGGGATTTTCCCTCTTCCCAACTGTTGGTCCCAATCCAAAGTGCTTCATCTCCCTCTCAAAATATAAAAAGAAAAACACTGAGCATTAAAAAAGCTGCTACTACATTTCTTCAAATGATTTCAACACAATAAACTTCTCTGGAGCATCTGTGACAAATTGCTGGAAAAAGGAAAAAAAGAATTAATTTCTTTTTGATTTGCTGCCCAGTGCGCTTTTCTGAATAACATCTGCTTCTGAACTGTTTGTGGAGTCAGATCTGGAAAAATCATTATCTCCTTTGTATTTTATTCCAAAAATCCCACTAGCTAAGATAAATGCTGGATGTGATCCCATAGTGTACATCTTAAAAACTTCATAGCAGTAGGACAGTAAGCAACTCAGCATAGTCCCCGTCCCCCCCGTTACTTTATCTTACTCTTGTGGATCAGGAATAAATTTAGCAGAAGCTAAAGCTTTCTGTTGTTCTATAGCTCACTTAAGAAGCTGCTTTCCCTGGAAAGAATGGTCCAATTCTTATTTATTATATTGTTGTGGATAGCTTACAGGTACTAGGTGTTGATAAATGAAGCAAGACAAAGAATTTTCCACTTAACAATTAGAACTACTTACTAAACACAGTGAAAATATGCTGAAATACTACCTCGTCCTTGAGGGGTCTTTGATGCTCTCTGAGTTTGGTTGTTTTCTTGCAGACATTTCATTACCCAAACTAGATAACATCATCAGTGTGCGCTGATGTTATTATCTAGTTTGGGTAATGAAGAAAACCACCAACGAAGAAACTTAATAAAGAAAACAAGAAAACAGCCAAGGTCAGAGAGCACCAAGAACTCAGCATTTCAATGCTGAGGTTTCTTGGTCCCTTGTCCTTGGAAAGTATCAAGGTTATAAACTCAGTTTGTCACCATTCAGCCCAGGAATCTCAGATTTGTATTTCTACATTGATTCCATAGTAAATTTATATTTAGTATTGTGGGAGTTGAGATTCCCTAAATGAGACAGAATTGTAAAATTCTCTCAGATTAAAGGGTATTTGTCTACTGAAGGAACTTTGAGTGTAAATGTGAATGTAGCCACTTTATTATGACTCTCTAGGATGTTGGATGCTACATGTTTTTGAATACCCTTCCATTCTAAAGGGACATTTTATCTGTATTTATCATTTTTCAGTATTGCATTAGATGGTTCTGAGTTTTAAAATTCTTCATACAAATGCTCTCTTGTTTTTATAGCCATCAAGCTTCTGTCAGGTTCGGAAATCAAGATGACTCCATTGATGGCTGTCATCTTAGTGATGCCTGCATTGCAAATATTATCATCTACAGCTGTTCAGGACAATGTGACTGAGGAGAATGATAGCACGACTAGGCAGCAATTAGCCATTAATCTTCTAGAGATTGTACAGCAGGAAGAGCTGAAAGAGCAGCACTTGGTAAAGTTTTCATGCTTACTTTAAATTTTCCAGCAGTGGGAAAATAATAGTTATATAATAATTCAAACTTTCAACTCTTATTTCAAACCAAACAATGTAAAATATTAAAATAGGTACTGAAGTATGGGAAAAGGAGAGAATAAAGCAGATTGTGAAGGGGCAATATAAATAAGCACATGTGGTAATTGTTAGTTCATATCATGTTTGTGGCCTCTTAAAGTCATTGGATTGGCCTTTCCCTAAGTAGAATCTTGGTTTGAGCAGGTCTTTTGGTTAATGTGTCAGGTGCCAGGGTTCCAGCGAAGTCCCCCTCTGCCATTCACCACTCAGAAACCAAGTTATCCAAGTAAGAATTTATTAGAGAAACCATGTTGGCACATCTGGAAAAAACCTGAATCTGAAGCCCCAGGTTTTTTCCTCCCCAAGAGAAATTCAAAGATCCACCTCCCGGCCATCCCCAATGATCACATGGCCCAGTCCACTTCCAGACCAAATGGATGCCTGCCTTCTGGCACTCCTCTTCCAGGTGCAAGTCGACATGTCCTTGACTCTCTGGGGAAGAATATTGTTGTATCTACACTCCCCTGCTGCATGTGAACATCCCCCCCTCCCAATTTCCCAGGCACTAAAATGTGGCAGCCTCAGAGGCCTTCCCAAGGCTGACATCAGTGCTGTTAGGTACCTAAAACCTGGGTGTCTAATCTTTGGCTTGCCTGGACTGCATTGAGTGAAGAGGAATTATGTTTGGTCATACACAAAATATACAATATTATTATATAGTTAATGTATATAAATAATGTGTATTTTTAATATTTTTAATGCAATCTTGTGGAGCCTCATCTTGTAGGTCATGGGTTGGACATGGCTGACCTAAAGTATGAGACCCAGACCCTTCATCACGTTAAGTCCAGTGTTCTTTTTGTACAACAGTAGGCATTTAGCAATTGACAAGAGGATGTCCAACAATCCAGAATAGTATTATTCTTCTGTACCTTGATATGGCCAACATAACTGAAAGCTTTTGCATAATCAATGAAGCATATATTAAATTATTTTGGTATTATTGGGCTTTTTCAATTATTCAGTGTAATAATGGTCCTTGCTTCTCAAGCTGTTTTAAAACTGCTTGAGTACGTAGGATTCCAGTCTGCATTGGATGATACTAAGCATTATTTAGCGAGCATTCAATTCTCGTTTCTTTGGTACTAGTATACAAATTGGATTCTCCCAATCTGTTTGCAACTGGGTCATTCTCAGGTTTTGCTGGCATTATTTGGTTAGGACTTCTATTGATTCTTCTTCTGTTAACTTGCCGTAGTTCTGTAGATGTTCCTATTGCATTCCGATTTAGTAATAATTGGAACCTAGACCTAATTTTATCTTCTAGTACTGAACATCCTTATGAATAGAGAATATTCTGACAAGAAAAGTTAATGGAGGAAGCCAGATTTGTAGGTTGTTTGTAGAGGCTTATAAAACTTCTCTAGGACATTGTCCTTTTTCCTGATACTATTAGCTAGCTCCCTGGTAAATACAGGTAATCCTTGAGTTACAACAGTTCACTTAGTGATCGTTCGAAGTTACACGATAATCCCCCAAGTGTTTACGACAAAGTCTCAAAATTACAAATGTTACAGCACCACAGCAGTCGTTTGCTCTTATGAACGACCACAGAGGCATTGCAACATTCACCCGATTCCCCCCTCCTTGCTCCCCACAACTGTTTCCCCCCTCCCATCCTGCTACACTCACTTACTTTGCAAAGAACTGTCTCCTCTCTGCTGTGGTTTCTCTGCCTTTGAGGGAGAGGAGAGCAGGACAATTTTCCTTCCAGCATCCAGTCGGTTTGCAAATACCTTTTGCGCCAAGAGTGAAATATTCTGGGGACCGTGATCTCGTGCGATTTCAGGCACCCATCCATGCTGCAGGATTTAAGGGGGGAAACATGAGGTTTCTCAGTAGGTCGGGGAGGCCTTGGTTCCATCTCTAGGCCCCCCCCTGGCCTTCCCCACTCTTAGATACCTAATGCACTTAACTCACACATTTGATTAGCAAATGCATGGGCAAAAGCAGGAGTAATCATGTTCAGGTTATGTGATTCACTATGAATCCTCGAGTTAGAATGTAATTGGCAAGACCCATTACATTCATAACTGGAGGATTACCTGTAATTCATAAAAAATGCGGGCGTTAATTGGCAAATAGAATTAATGAGTCCCAAATAAAACCAAGTCCATCCAGGGCTAAATCAAATTTCCTCTGGGTTAGTCCAGCAGTTTATTTGAATGGGTTGGAGAGCTTCCAAAGCATGTTCCCCCTCTTCATATTAAGCCTATATTGATATAGTCATGTATGCTATGCCTTTGAAGAGCCAGAAAGGTTTAGGTCCACTTGGCAATGGGGTGCTGCTTTGAAGAACCTCCTTAAAAAGGAGACAAGAATCCCTTTGTATGTTAAGGAGATCCAGCTAATTTTAGCATGCCAATAATTCATAATTGCTTGGGGCTTTAAGCGTGCTCTTTAGTAACAGAACTCTAGTAACAGAACTCTAGCACTTCCTTTATAGTGATTGACATTTGGGAAGTTTAAGAGGGTACGTAATATAAGTATGACTGTAAGCTTAGTTTGAAAGAGGAAGCCATAATTGACAACAGTGATGTTGGTGATTTATTTGAATGAAAAAACTCTTTAACAGCAATAAGATAATGTAATGGTTCTTTGCACAGGCCAGCTTTCCCCAACTTGGGACTGTTCAGATGTGCCAGTTCAATATTTCCACAATTCCTAGCCAGTATTTTCCTTGTCCACACAGGCTGCAAGTTATGGGAATCATGGTTTAAATATATAGTTGAAAGTTGAATAAAATATCCATCTTTGGCATCACGAAGGAAAGCAGTTTCATTGTTATAATACACCTTTTTCATTTCCCACAGGTCCCTTGGGAGCACTTCTTCCCCATAAATAGTACCTATGGTTCATTGCATGTCACTTGGCAACTCCTTTCGCTTCTGAGAGACAAGACCTCCATGCTTGACTGGTTGTCTTCTGTTAAATCAATGCTTCCTATTGCAACATCAGTCTCTGTCCATGTTGTTCTCCTGGTAGCTTATCTCCTCATTCAAGAGAATGGGGATAATCTTCGTAGTGTGCTGGATGCTACCATAGAAATTGCAAAGGTGGATTCATCACAGGTAAGATTGATTTTTGATAAAAGGCCTATATCTAATATCCAAATGACCTCTCAAAATTAGTTTGAGCCTCTTACCTCTATAGCTTTTGGCTTTTTGCATGTCACCTTTTTGTTATATGTTCTTCCCAGCTCCTCTTTTAAATCTCTTTTTTCTTTCAACTCTGTTATTCTGTTATTGACAGTTCTCATTGCTGTCGTTCACTGAATGCCATCCAGTCATTAGGCAAGGACCCACCCCGATCCAAGCCATTCCCATTCTGGTCCCTCCCAATCCCGAGCCTGTGCCCCCATATGCTTTTGGCTACCCTGCACAGCAGCAGTTTCAGCCGGTTGCCAGACCTCTGTTTCAGCCCCGAGTTTGCCAGTGTCACTACCACCGAGGAGTGCTGCCCCAGGTCCCACACCATGGCCAAATGCCCCAGTGCAAAGCCCCAGCTGACTCGGCCACCCCAGTGTAGCTGCAGGCATTTTCCTAAGGTTGTATGTTCCAAGTTGTGCGTGGCCTTCTCACGAGGCTTTGGAAGTCTTCACGTATGGTCTTCTTGCAAGGCTTTGGAAGGCCTCAAATGGCAGGGTTGGCAGTGGAGCAGTGAGGCTGGCAGTGGAGAGATGGGTGGAGAAAGGCAAGTGGGTATGGCAGTTGAATGACCACTTCCGCTATTGTAAGTGCAGTGGGCTGCCAAGTGCCTACATTTTGGTCACATGACTGCAGGGGTTCTGCACTGGCTGTAACTTCGAGTGCCAGGGTGAATACTGTATTACCACTTAATAATTACCACTAATACCACTTAACTTCAGATGGTTGCTGAACAAGTAAACCTGAAAGTTAACTGAGAATTACCTGAATTCCTGTGGTTCCTGGCAGAAAAATTTCCCCAAAATTTTAAGCTTTTAAAAATGTTTGTTTTTAAATATATTTGAGTTAGAAAAGCAGCAGATAATCAGATGTGAAGTTAGTGATTATTAATTTCATTTATGGAGGCTCTTGTGCGTGAAGCCTTAACAGACTAATCTACACCTATATGAAAGTACTCATGGACTTTTCTATTTTCTATGAACCTTGGGTGTATTGGAAGCATTAAGTAGGGTGATATAATGTTAAAATACAAAGAGAGCTGAACCATTGAATTATGAGAAATAAGCTTTGCAAGAATAAAGAATGCAATTCATTAATAACCATGAAGCATTCAGTAATTGTATTCTATTAATGTTAAACACCTTGGGGTCCAGTGAAATACTATATTTCTTTCTCACTTTAAAATTATTAAAACATGCAGAATGATACCTATTAAATGGCTGTTTAAGTATCATAAAGTCTGAAGAATTGCAAAGGTTAACAATAAAGTATTGAAAGAAAATCTTATGTTGTGGATATACAACAGCTGATCCACTGTATTCAATTTCCTTGGCTGTCTTGGTTATTTTTTTTAAAAAAAAACATGCATTCAAAATGCAAAAAAAGACTTAATGATAAGAGAAGAATTCTGCTTTACAGTTTGCAGCTCTCTGTGGGAACAGCTGTCTGTGGATGGTTTTTGTTCAGGATGCTTTTATCATATTAATTCAGAACAGATAAATGGGAACTACTTTACACGAAATGGGGAGCTTGGGAATTTCTTTTCAACCTCAAATGGCCTGAATTGTCTTTGTTCAAGATTTTCTGCTGATTTTTTTTAATTTTTTTTTAGTATAGAATAGAGAAACGGAAGACGGTTAGAGCCACAGAGGCTGTTGCCAATGGCAGTCTGCTGTAAATTATTTGCATCGTTATGGATGAGGATATGGGTTAACCCCTAGATCCACCACATTGAGTGCTAGAAAAAAGCATTTTTAGACCTTTGGGTATTTGGCTTGTTGGGAGGTTTATGGTTAAGTTTATTATTAGCAGAAGATACTTGGCTTTTGTGTAGTTTTCTTTTACGTGTGTGTCACAATATGTTTTAGTACATTGGAAAACGATTATGATAAATCAAAATTATAGCAGACTAACTTGTTTAGAGTTTATGAACTAAAATCGTGAAGAAAGCTTAAGACAGATATAACAGTTTTGAAAGAAGCATTATAATTTGCAAAATAGTGATCAAATAAATGTGAAATATAAGTAACAAATATTTAAACCAAGTTTTTACAATTTACATAGGCAATATGGTAGCTATTTATTTTGCTATGAATTATTTACATTTGGAATTGAGATATTTTGCTTAAATCTCAACAATTTAATTTCATCTATGGGATCAAATTGCAGAGGCCTGTTCTTCTTGGATGTTTGCATTCTAAATAGGAAAAATGTAATAGAAGATGCGAAAAACATTAATCTTAATTTATCATTTACTATTTAAATGTAGGCATTTAAATGAGGCATTTTGATAGGACTTCAGAGATATGTGTGTGCTGCAACTGTGAAGAAGGAAAAGAGCAATTTCTCTTTTTGAGATAATTTATTTATTTATTAAATTTATTATTATTTTATGCTGCCGGTCTCCTGTATAAGGTGATTCTGCTTATAGGTTATAAAATAAATAAAAAATAATTAATGTGTTAAAATATTTAAACTACATAAGATTATGATTATAAAACTATAATGAAACCAGAACCAAGAGATGGAGAAAACTGGGATGAAGTCTCCTTATTCTGTTAGCCTCCTCCTCGGGATCCCGGGCCAAAAGAGTGGGAGCAGTTCTTACCTCCAGTGGTAGAAGTTCCACAGGGATGAGGCTACAGCGGGAAAGGCTCTTCTTCAACCCACCTGCTGAAATTCCTTAGCAGATGCTATCCAGAGCAGGGTCCTTCTGTGATGTGAATGGTGCGGACCAGCCCCATTGGGGAGAGATGGTTCCTCATGTACCTACATATTCTTTTGGATCGACAACTAATACCTGTGAGTTAATGAGTACCTCTGCACCTCCTCAGATATTAACAGTTCTACTATGTGGATAGAAGCTATAGATCAGGGGTGTCAAACTCAAAGCCTGCGGGCCAGATCTGGCCCACAAGGTGCTTAGATCTGGCCTCTGAAGCTGCCCTGGAAACAGCAAAGGATCAGCCTGCAGTGACTCACTCTGCCAGTGAAAATGGAATTCAGGTGGGCCATGCGTGGCCCTCATGAGCTCCGTTTTCGGCTGCAACAGCCTCCTGCAACCCTCTGCCAGTGAAAACGGAGTGAACTCCATTTTCGCTGGCACAGCACTCAGGCCACCACAGGCATCCCCGGCATGAGTGATGTTGAGCAAGCCACGCCCATCCTGGCCACTCCCCCCCCAGGTCAAACACAACCCTGAAGTGGTCCTCAATGAAATTGAGTTTGACACCCCTGCTATAGATAATTGCCTTTTTATTTTGGTTAAAAATTCAAATGCTTTCTTCCAAATACAGGTAGTCCTCATTTAACAACCACTTGTTCCATGAACATTTGAAGTTACGACAGCAATGAACAAGTGGGACGTACAACTAGTCTTTGTAGTTGTGGCGGTCACAGCATCCCCGCAGTCATATGTTCATGATTTAGGTGACCAACTTGCAATTATGATGTTGCAGCATCCCGCGGTTATGTGATTGCCATTTGTGCCCTTCGTGGCCAGTTTCCAATAGGCATATCCATGAGGAAGCTGGGTAGAAAGCTACAAATGGTAACCATGTCACATTGCATTTAACTAAATAGGGTTCGCTTAATGATGGCAACCAGAAGTCCTGGAAATTCTAATTTGGTGCAGTGATGTGATATCACACTTTATAACTGTGTTGCTTAGTGACAGACGTGCTGGTCCCAATTATACTAAGTAAGGACTAGCTGTAATTTGCAATGTACAACTCTTAGTGCTTTGATTTCCAGTGGCTTGTGTAAAAACAACTGTACAGCTAGCAATGTGATGCAGGTCTCAAAGTCTGCCTTTTAAAATCTTTCCATCAACTAAGCCTCTCCTTCAGAAGTTATGCTCTGACAGTTTTCTGTTTCTTAGTACAAAAGTATCTTGAACATGTTGTATCAAAGGTCACATAAACATGTTTCATTATATTTATTTATGGAGCACTCTTTTTATTTTTACAGTCAGTGTCTGATCTTTACACCATTTCAAAGTCTTGGAGTCAGAGGAGGGGAGCATGAATTTTAATTTCATAGTGACATCATGTAGATAATGTTTTTCTTTCTAAAGAACAAGACCTTGCTGAAAGCTTGCTGACTGACTTATCCAAATGGATTTTTAAAAAGGCATGTTGTTCCATAAGCTTTTTATTCATGGCCAATTGTAGTTGCTTTAGCCTGTAGCTGCAGTCGTTTTTGTAGCTTACAGTACCACATGTCGGTCTTGACTATTAGTTACCCCTAATTGAATGGCTAACCAGTACTTCTTAATATTTAAAAAGAAAGAAGTAGAAAAGTTGTAGCTTACCCCACTTTTCTTTGATCCTTTTTTGCAGGAATTCCTCTTAGCTCAATATACCAGGGACAGCTGATAAGATCAAAGAGAGGAATAGGCATTTCTTAACTTGCACAGTATCTGGTCATTGAAAGGCATGTGTTCCTCAAGTGAGACATTCGTTTGGGTCAGCACAAGTTGACTGTTACATTATGACTGAATAGAGAAATGCAATCATCTCCCTCTCCAGAAAGAATCTAAATTAGGTCGTTCAAGTATTCCAGTATTTATTTTTAGAGAAAAATAAAACTACTTTTAAAAAAGGCAGTGCAAAAACAAATGCTCTTTGGCAGTTTTTTTTTTACTTTATCTTGTTTTCTTAAATTCTGTTGAAGAAATCAATTGGTAAGCCTATGCTATTCATCTAAGGTCATAAAGAATCTGCTCTGGGCTGAGATAGGTAGCTCTGCTTGTCACATGAAGGCTGTACATGCTTATAGGGACATCTGTCACTGATTTCTGTTGAGGTCATTTGCATACGGTGCAAAATAGACAACATGGGCCTTATAACAATTGCAGTCTGATACAAGGTTGAGCAAAGGAGATCTGTATACTTATTCCACAGAGGAGCCATTTAACATTTGCAGTCTATCTGCTCCCAATGCATCTTATTAAAAGGCAAAGAATGATTTGGAACAATTGGGAAGTTCAAGAATTTTTAGAGGAGTGTGATGCTAGCTTGAATGTGGAAAATCACTGCAGAAGCCATACTGATTTGTTTTGTTGGCAAAAGAGTTTAATGCTGCTTTCCTAATGGATTGAATGGACTCATTGTGTCAAAAACACTATTATTATGTTGTGTGTGAATCCAAGCATGCTGCAGGAATAAAAAATTAAATCGTTTGACTGAGAGGTCATTTGTGCATTGTAATACAAGATCTATTACCATTATTAGTGGATTATGAGTCCCTGGGGGATATTCACCCTTTTATGGTCTAGCTAAACTGCAGCAGTAAAATATTTAGTTTTAAATGACAGCCTTCTGGGAAATTCATATGAAGATAGTTCTTTCCTATATTAGTTTGGTCTCAAGTGGAAGACCAAGAACAAATGAAATGAAAGAATAAATAAAACTTGATTTTAAGCAAAAATGGCATTTCACATTCTCAGTTTGGAAACTAGGGTGTGTGTGTGTGTGCGCGCATGTGCATGCAAAAATACCTTTTGTTTTTTAATAACTAGAAATTGCATTACAAAGGGAATATACTGATCATTATAAAGGAACATATCAGTAATGTGAAATTATGGCATTGTACAGTATCGAATAATCAAAACACATCAGATTAAAATAAAATACAAAATTAAAAGCACTGTCCAGGTACAAAGAGACTGGTTTGCAGATTGCAAAAGATGAAATAACGGTAAATTCTATAGAGTTTCAAAATTCTGAAATGTGACAGGTATACATATTAAGTTTAGAGCCTGAAGAACATGGTAGAAAGTTAAATCTCATATGCTTTGTATTAATTTATAGCTGAAATGATATTGTAGCGAAGGTAATGCTATTAGGAGAATAACAGCATTGTTCTTACCCTGAAATCTTATGTTTGAGTTACAACAGTTTATGTCCTCTATCCTTAAAATGGCGCAATTTTAGGTTGCATTGCCAAGGTTGAGGCCTGGAGACAATGCCTTCTCCATGCCTCAACTTTGGTCTGTTTCTTCTCCCAATTAATTCCTTATTTTTTCCTTGACATTATTTTGTCTCATGCTGCCTTACTATCTGCACAATAAAGACTCCTTCATGTTTTCCAGATAGAATGCTGACATCCCCCCCACCCCCCCACC
>JANHFL010005467.1:201304-219057 GCA_032468155.1 Oxyrhabdium leporinum
CTGTATGAGAAATACTAATGATCTGATGGTCATTTTGAAAAATCCTTTCTTAGCGAGCACCTAGAAGCCAAGAGGAACATGCATGCCAAATTTCAAGTTTGTAGACTTTACAGTTCTGGAGATTTTGTGATGAGTGAGTGTTATTTGGCTTCTATATATAGAGATATTATTTTATTATGTTATTGCATGAAGAGCATGTCATTGAATCTGATGGTTTAAAAATCAGAATACCAAGAATACTTGAGTATTAAATTTGAGTACAAAATGTAAATATCTACAAAAGTATTATTACACATATTTACTATTTAGTTTTTAACAGCAATTATTTTAGCAACAATAACTCTCTTAGTCTTTATTCACACTCTCCCATTTAATGTAAATTTTAGATGTAAGGTTTAGAAATGAGAATTAAGTCATATAATAATTTATTTTCAAAGCAATATTGTAGCCTAGGAAAATAGTTTAGAAACTAAAGATGCTTAATTTATTTCCAGTTCTAGCAAAGTGTACAAATGCAACCTTTGGCACAGTGGAAATAAATCCTGT
Source organism: Oxyrhabdium leporinum (assembly GCA_032468155.1). NCBI lineage: Eukaryota > Metazoa > Chordata > Lepidosauria > Squamata > Cyclocoridae > Oxyrhabdium > Oxyrhabdium leporinum. The sequence goes on from JANHFL010005467.1 coordinate 201,851, forward strand.
TGAAAACACAGCTTGAGCATCATTATGGGGATACTCAACTTAATTATGGGGGGGGGTGTCATCTTAATTTTGAAAGCTTGGTAGATTTTTAAGTTTATTACAAAATGATGGACATGACAGGATTTACAAAATAGCAAGCAACAGGAATGGGCCAATCACAAAATGTCCTTTTTTAGAAAAGGCAGACAGAAGGAAATGAAAGACAAGTAACCTGCCAAAAACCTCATTACAAGAATATGTCTAAGTCTGTCTTCCAAGGACATTCAGTTTTTTCCTCCAGTGAAATACACTCATGTTGTAAGGACACATTTCAAATATCCTTTTCTTTTTCTTTGTCGATGAGTGAACTCATCTCCACTTTATTTTCCTAGGGTACATATTCATGAACCAGATCACTGTCTGTTTGCGTCTATGAGCAAGATTTGAAATGTCACAGAGATTCAACGGGGAAAGAAAACGAAAACGAAAACATACAAGTGTTGGGGCAAAGAAAAGAAAACCCTAATCCTAGGTCGAGGTCCCATTTATTTATCTGCTAATCTTCACAATCATGTTTTTTTGTCCATAGCAGAAATTGACATCTTCTTTGATCAATCTACGCAATTATTTTTTTTTGGCCTTTCCTCCATTTCTCTGTGTAGCCTACTCTTTCTGCTTAAAATCCATACAAACCCAAGTGTAGCCGGATTACCAGGAGGGAACAACTACTCAAGATCGCTACATAGCCTCTTTCAAATTGCAAATCAAAAATAACTTAGTCATCAGTGACATATTACAGCAGGATTGTCAAACCCAATTGCATCGCAGGCTGTGTCATGACGTATCGTGATGTTTTTTGCCTTTGCAGAGCCAGGTGGGCATGGCCTGCGTGGGCCGTGGGCCGCTGGCCGCCCGCAGGCTGCCAGTTTGACAGGCCTGCATTACAGTTATGAGAGTAGTTAAGGATATTGAGTTCATCACTGCCAGGCAGCAATGAATTGAATCTGCTAGTACTGAGCATTTCGAGCTCAAAAACTGGTTCAGAATCAACCAAATACTGTATGTTTCGAATCCAATACAAATGAGATATGCTGAAGGTTGCTACATTTGATTCTTTACAACTCAATGGCATGTGGAATAACCTTTTGAACATTGAACAAAATAGGGTTAAATTTGGCACGGTTGGAAAACTCAAGGAAAGAAGGTTCAAAAATGGTCCAAATTGGCCAGTGGTTGAAGAGTGGGGAGGGGGGGGGAATCTTCCCACACAATATATATGAAGAGCAAACTACAGTATTGTGGACTCCTCCCTCCCAACTTCCCCTTCCTCTCTTCCCCACCTTGTCCTGAAGTGGCATTATTATTAAAGGGGTCGTAAACAATTCCAGATGTTGTGCATATCATGCTGTCTGTAGGTTGTTCAGAGATGTAGATGAGTAACAATTATGTTAAAAAAAGAGAATACTCTATTTCAAGCTTGATGTATGCAGAAAAATTATAAATGGGAAAAATGCTAATTTTTAATTATGTTTTAATTTTTTTTAAATAGAACTGAAAGATTTAGACTGGTGCATACATTCCTGTCTGAGAGACTTTAATAGTCAGCTCCTTAATGTAGAAGCATTTTTTTTTCATAGAATTCAATGGTTGTCTTCAACTACAGTATGATCCTGGGTAAAGCTTTAATTAGTTTAAGGCATTCCCAGCAGGTACTAATACACCAGCTCGTATGCCAAGGCACCTTTTCCCTTTCAATCTGAAGCACCACTGCACATCCCTTTTAATTAATATAATCCAATTCATAAAAGCGGAAATAGTTGAGGAGTGCTATTATTGAACTGCTGGAGGGTATGAATGCTCATGGGAACTATGATAGTTTATTACGGCAAGAATGAACCATCCTAAGTATTTAGCTTATTCCTTCCTTTCTTCCTATAGGAAAACATTTTGAAACATTCCCTTAATGGTAGTTTTGTTATCCAGATTAGCAAATGTTAAATGTTCAATACTAATTCTGGTAAGTTTTGAACAACGAAGCTTTTTAGAAGTAATCATAGATATTATAAATCTTGTAGATAACAGAGAAGGTTGTATTTTGCAAAAATAGAAATGTACCACCTGCAAATTCTCTCATATTGGAAGGCAGACAGGAAGAGGAATGTGTGAACCTGAGACCTGTTATATGTTTTAACATATTAAAATATAAATTGTCATAATATACAGATACTTTCTACATCTTATGCTAACTGCTTTTGCTTCATTGTCAAACTTCAGTTGTAAATAGTCCATTTTTTTATTTTGCAATATAACATGCAATATTTCATAGTAGCTTTTTATTTCCTTTGGTTGTTTGTCTCAACCCTGATTCTGTTCTGAAATTAGGGGATATTAGCACAAAAGAAAAGCTTCTATTTATCTGTATTAGTATTATATAAGTAATATCATATGCTAGTTTTAGGTTGGTTGCTTTTATGTTTAGGTGCCAAATCTGATTCCAGTTCTGATGTTTAAATTGGGAAGACCACTGGAGGCCACACTCTGCCGGGACATCTTGTATACCTTACCGGCTTTGGGAGTTCATAAGGTCTGCATGAAAATATAACTTCTTTCTCATATTATTTATATGAGGTACAATTAATTTCAATACCATGGTTATTTTTCACAGGATCTTTGATACTTGTGATGATAATGTTGAAAGCTGGGACCCAGATTGCTGTGCCTGAATCTTATACACAATTCTGATTGTACAAATTTAAAATGTTAACTATAATTCTCCTGACTATTGGCCTAGGAGGATATTTTGGTGGTTTATTTCTATACTGCCATAGTAATCCTTGGAATGTGCAGTTATGTGACTCAAGACAATTATGGCTATATACATTGTGAGTGATTCCTTTTAAGTAGGTACCATGTAAAGGTACAAAATGTTATTCTAGTGGCATGGAAGAAGGTGAAGAAAATGTACTTTATAAATGGATTTTAAAACAGTTATACACAGGAAACAGTGAATGTTGTTGGCAGGTAGGAAATAATGTTGGAAGGTAGGAAATAATGAAGAAGAAAGTAGTATTAGGTCTGTCACCTTGTAATTTATCAAAATACAGACAGCTGTAACAGATGACCAGACTGAGCCAGAGAGAGGGGTTAAATGGATCATCAGTCTCGAGTCCCTTCATACCCACAAGAGTTCTAAGTCTAGCTCACCTTGAATTCCATTGACTGTTATCTACTGCCACTTTGCATTGATCATTAATAGTTCAGATTCTTGTAGAGAGCTACCATGGAATGAACTTGTACTTATCGGAATAGTTTTGCTTCCTGATCTCTTGCGCCTGACAACAAGCCAGCTATTGATTAAATTGGCAGGTTCAACTTAGTTATAATTATTTCTCTTTAATAATAAAAGGCAAAAACCAAATAAATACATCAAATGAATACAAGTTCAAATAACAACTCTATGCTCATTCAAAATACTAAATATGGATGGAAAAAGAATTATTATTTAAATAGCACTAACACAGCTTCATAGTGCTTTAACAGCCCTCTCTAAGCAGCTTAAGAGAGTTAGCATATTGTCCCCAACAACCTGAGTCCACATTTTACTGACCTTGAAAGGATGGAAAACCCTGAGCCTAGTCAGAATCGAACTCCTGAAGTGAGCAGTGCATTAACCTGCAGTACTGCATTCTAGTCACTGCGCCACCACGGCTCTAAATTATAATAATATGTTAACTATAGCTGCCTTGAGAGCCACTTTGATGTAATAGTAGAAGTATTAAGCTAAGACTAGGGTGGTAAAAGTTCCAGTCTCCGCATAAGCGTTTGGGGAGTGACAGAATTACTCTTTGTCTCTCAGCACAACTTATTTTACAAATGAAGAAAAATCGGAAGAGAGTATGTTATGTGTGTTGCATTGAGTTCTTGAAATAAAGGTTGGATATAGCACTCAGTGATAAGTAACATCTTATTTATCAATTCATACTTTCAGTTCCCATCTCTGAGTGATTTAATCTAATCCCTGGGTATATAATGAATATAGTTCACTGAAGTCACATGTCATTCTTAAATTAAGAAGGTATCAATGTTTATATTCAGCAGAAGAACCTTTTAATGCTTTTTGCATAAATTTCTAAAAATATTGTATGTAAAGTTTCCACAAATTAGTTTATCCAGTATCAAGTATATTAATTCACTTGAACTATAAACACCATGTCTATTCTTATCCTGTAATGAAACTGCAGATTATAGTTTATAAATAAAGCTAATGTCGGATTGTTGGCTGTACCTCCAATTTTTACAGCTCTGCTTTCTGCTTTGTCTACTTGTAATATACTAAATTGTGAAATTGGTCAAATTAAAAATTACTTTCTGATTGATGTCTTAAACAAGGAGAGCACATCAGTGGGTCTGGAGATAAGTACAAAATTATTCTCTCTGGATTTATTTTATATGATAAATGAATATACAAGAAATTGCATTTACAAAAAAAATATCTTCTAGGTCTGTGTTGCACAGATTTTACGTGTGCTGCAGGTGTTAGGAAACACGCCAAAACTTCAAGCTGTTACGTTACGTCTGATGACATGTTTATGGGAAAAACAGGTAAAGCTTTGCAAACTGTTGATTTTCAGTTTGACAAAAAATGCTTAACGGTGTCATTCATTGCTGTAGCGAGCCCTACTGTTACGAACTTAAAGAGATGGGAATATAAACTTTTCTTGAAAACATCTTTTTATTTAAGTAATTGATATACATGCTGGGAGTTTTGGAGGACTACATATAAACTTCAGGTTATCCTTCCATAATATAAACTCTTACTGAAAATGAGTTAAAATATTGTGTACGGGGATCAGTAATTTTTTCAGGTATGCACCCTCTTTTTTCATCCATTTTAATCCAAATCGGAGGGTTGGAAAAAATGATATAAAGGGGCTTAAGATCCTCTCTATCAATGGGTAGTTTCAAAAAACTGAACAGAATTGATTGTGGGGTAAAATCACATTTGGTGCTGGGAAAAAGCCGGCAAAAGAAAGATTTTTTAAAAATACCCGGGATCTATCTGAGCACCATAGTGAAAACAATTCCTTTTTTGATGGGAAAAATACTGGGCAATACAGGCAGTCCTCGAATTACAACTATCATTTACAAACCATTCAAAGTTATAACAGCATTGAAAAAAGTGACTTATGATTGCTTTTCACACTTACAACCATTGGAGCAACCGGGACCTATTTATGACAGTTGCACTGTCCCAAGATCATGTGATCACCATTTATAATCTTCCCAATGCTTTCTGACAAAGTCAATGGGGGAAGCCAGATTCACTTAACGATTGCATGATTCACTTAACAGCTATTTTTAAAAAGGTGGTAAAATGGGGCAAAATGCACTTAATTTACTTAGCAACAGAAATTTTGCGCTGAATTGTAAGTCGAGGGCTACCTGTATGTCAAAATTCTTTCTACCCTCCATTTTAAATGCCATGTCTTGATCACATGACTCAGAGCAGAACAGAGTGTGCCTGTTTGTACAAATACACGTGTACATACAAATACATGCAGACACATGGGATGAGAGCTTATACACACAGATGTTCTCACTCTGTTAAATGGAAGAAAAATCAGAGGCCTCCTATAGCAGCTGCTGGTAAAAAAAAACTTGGAAAAATTTCAGAAGGCCTACTTTATGTACTTTCCCTGTGTTTTTAAAAATTGCCCCAAATTTTGTCAAATACTCTGAGATCATTGTGTGAAATCTTGTGAGACCTCTAATATGATTATCAAGATATCATATGGTTTGGGGATCATGGAAGATCTTTCTCTTCCCCCCCCCCCCCAAAGTTGGTGTGTGCAGTTATTGCCAGGGCCTCATATATTAGATGTTTGAAAGATAGATTAATAAATAACAGTGGGGCAATAAATCGTCACTCTCTAATCTTCTATTTCCTTTTCTCCTATCAAAATATGTTTAGGATCGAGTTTATCCAGAACTGCAGAGATTCATGGCAATGTCTGATGTGGCTTCATTATCTGTTAGTAAAGACACTCAGTGGGAGAAGGTGATTGCCAAAGCTGCTTCTATCAGAGATATATGCAAGCAAAGGTAAATGTTAGGTTTCATATATTCATATGAATTAATTAATTAATTAATATATTAATTAATTAATATATTAATTCATATATATTAAATTAGCTTCCTCTTGGCTTGATAATATGTATTGTTTGTTACTATTAGAAGGTTAACTCTTTGTTTTTTGGCAAGGGTTCAAGGGTTTTGTACAATATGGTCAAAATTTTTGGAGTTGTTCTATTTATACCATAATTTTCATTACTTCCTCCAACTTTCCCCCCTTTTTTTTCTTTAAACAGATACAAGCTTATCAGTTCTAAAATTATGCTGATCTTTATTGCTCTTGTGTGTACTTGAATATTTTTTTGTGTGTATTTGTACATTTTTAATGTATTTTTATACGGATAATAATGTTAGTAAGGAGTATGGCCTAAGAAAAGGAACCATAATAGCCTAAAATCTAGGTGGCATAAAACCCTTGAACTGGCTAGCCTTAGTGTATGTGTTATGATCCTGTGTTCTTGCTTCCCCAAACTTTATTTACTGAGCTTCAGATTCATCTTTCCCAGTTTCAACTTTATCGCCTGTTTCTTCTGCAAGAACATTTGGTTTGACCGCTGTGTACCTTAAAGGAATACAGTATCATAAACCCATCTGCTTTTTCACAGTATTCCTTCGTTTCATTTCCTACTGTCCTAGGCCAAATTGTTTTCAATTGATTCAAGCTGTTTCAAGATTTTTAGCATTTGTCTGAAAAATTGGTTAAGATCTAACTAAATCCTTAATGAATCTGTCATGTCTGAGAATGAAGTCAATTTATTTTATGCCTTTTCCACAAGTTGAGCTGTCACTATTACTGAACTTAATACAATAATGGTTTATTGAATAAAGTTCAATAGTCAAGCTTACATTTATGTTAAACCACAGACAAGTGGTTAGCGTCACACTTTATATTAATGTTCATTTTTTAAATTGGATTCTCTAAAGAAACTACATAAATACAGAAGAAAACATGAAAAAAAGAATAAAGAAATATAATAAAGATGAATAAACTAAAAATTTTAAAATATCATGGAAGATTATAGTTTTTCTGGCTCCAAGCATTATGTTTTCTCTTAAGCTAGAGATGGTGAATTATGCCCTTCCAGCTGTAGTTAAATTTCAAATTCCAGTTGCCCCATTCATAATGGCCAGTGCTTGGAATGGTGGGATTAATAATATATGGATGGCCACAGATTACTTTCCAGAGGCAAAGTATGCATGTATACATGTGTGTATTTTTATCCCACCTTTATTATTTTTGCAAATAACTCAAGGTGGCAAACATATCCAACACATCTTCCTCCTCCAAGTTCCCTCCATAACAGCAACCCTATGAAGTGAGTTGGGCTGAGAGAGAATGACTGGCCCAAGATCACCCAACTGGCTTTCATGGCCAAGATGGGAACTCCAGCTTTCTAGCCCGGTGTCTTAAACTACTAGACCAAACTGCTACAGATCTTGACATAGCCATGCAATTATGTTCATCTCCTATTAGTTCTAAAATTACATGAAAACTTTTATATCTTGTTAGGCCTTACCAACATGGGGCAGATATGCTGGCTGCAATTTCTCAGGTACTGAATGAATGCATAAAACCTGATCAAACAACACCTGCTGCCTTAGTCTTACAAGGACTTCATGCGCTTTGTCAAGCTGAGGTACAATTTACTGAGTTCGGAGGGCTATTTTTCTCTTTTATGTATTTCATGTTTTGCCCATAATTCCTTCTAGTAGTTGTTGTTGGAATAAAATCCCACATTTCACTCCTATTAAATAAGATTATATTTTTCTCATTCACTAATCTTCTAGTAACTGAACGTAACTAGAGAGTTGTAGTCAAATTATATTTCAGACATTGATGGACTGGCTCTGACAAGTGTTGTTCTTGATGTATGCATTGCAATTGTGCCTTGAATTTATTTTGATTCTGGTTTTATGTTGATGTCCAAGGACCTATTTTCTCCCAAGCTATTAAGGGGGTGGAATTTGTAGTACCTGAAATCTCAGTTACAGCAGTGTTTAGGTTTCCTCGTTTCTTTCGTTAGCTAGTAATATTACATTAGTTTTGCAGAACAGCCACAAGTGGTAGATTTCTCTAAAGATGGGAGGGAAGAGTATATAAGTGGAATGAGGAAAATATGCCTTAGGATTGTGATACTGTTGGTTATATGGCAATGAAGATGTTTGGATATAAGCTGCTACGGCATCCAGGACCCTGTGGCATCTCATACTGTGGATGGTACAGTTGGAAACAAATACAGAGGAATTTGGAATAATGAAATAACATGATGCTAGGAGCTATTCCCGCTCTTGATCATTATAGTTCTATAGCTAGAACTCACAAATGGAGAATGTATAAAAGTAATAGAAAGACTGTGGAGCAGGCACTGAATAGTTCATGTCCATTGCAGTAGTCATTTACATTTTCACTGCACATCCTAAATTATTGAATCCATTCAGAAATAGCAAGTTCAAAGCACCTCACAGGCTCTCCCACTTCATATGTAAGCATACCGTTTTTGTTTTGTTTTTGTATTTTTATGACATCCAGTGAGTTTTTGCAGATGGCTTAGAATTAGAACCATCAGTGAAACATAAAGATACCATTATAAGCTATAAAAGAAGAAAATGGAATATTAAAGTTTCCAGTAGCAGATAATATAATTAACTAATCCTCTGAAATAGCATAATTTTTGACAGTTAAGATGTAAGAACTTAAATGAATTTTGTGAAAGTTTTAAAATATGGAATGGAAATATGGTGTGGAAAATAAAAAGCTCTTAGAAGAACTGCAAAGACAGTTTAACAGCCCCAGGATAGCTTTCTGTAGCTTATGTATCATAATTAGAAAAACATTTTTCTTTTGCAGCCACCTCCTAGTCCTTATAGTAGGGGTACCAGGAGAACAGCCTTTAAATACAATTTTACATTAGATACCTCTGATATGAGAGAGATAGAACTCAATTTTAGGGAAAGAATTTAACGGAGAAACAGAAGTGTTTGAACAGATATTTTTTTGCAGTTGATGCTGAACTATGAAAAACATCTTTTAGTCTTAAAAATAATAGTGTTGCTGGCCCTCAGGTGATGGGAGTGGGATTTATTTTTCTTCCGGACTTAGCGTAGAAGTCGGTGGAGCGGTGGCTCAATGGTTAAGACCCTGAGCTTGTTGACTGGAAAACCAGCAGCTCCGATTCAAGACCTGTCACGCAATGGGGTGAGGTCCCATCCTCGTCCCAGCCCCTGCCAACCTAGCAATCCAGAGGCATGCAAATGTGAGTAGATAAATAGGTACCACTTTGGTGGGAAGGTAACAGCACTTTGCTCTGGCCACATGACTGTGGAAATGTCTTCGGACTTTGCTAGCACAATGGCCTTGAAATGGTGATGAGCACTGCTCCCTAGAGTCGGCAATGACTAGTAGAGTAAAAATCAGTAGGGACTCTTTTTTTTACCTTTAAGTGGAAATAACAGGAACATTGGAGAGACCAAAAAGAGAAGGGGTTTTTTGTTTTTGTTTTTAGGGAAACTGAAGCTGACTTATCTGGTCTCAGAAATCTGGTTAGTACTTGTATAGGAGATAGTTAGAAAATGATGGGGCTGTAAGATATTTTAGGAAGTTGAAAAATATCCTGGGAGAAGAGAATGGCAAACTATTATGCACTATTGCCAAGAAGGATGCATGGGTGTATCCCTGAAATCACGCAAAATGACACTCATTTTGCAGAAAAGCATCTATTATAGCTGGTGTATTGAATAAGTATAATACCTTGGACTTCAAGAAAGGCTATTTTATTAAACTCAGGATTTAAGTGACCAGAGAAGCTAATTGGAAATGGAACTCAGAATTTTAAAAAGAAATACTAAAAACACAATTGCAAACAATTTCATTGGGAAAAAAGTATGAATGACAATAGAAACTGATGTGAAAGCCTAAAAGCCACCCAGAGTCACGTGTTGGGACATTTCACAATACAAATTGACTGACTGACTGAATAAATCTCTTAGTGAATATCTGAAAAGAAAGAGACAGATATAGGAAAATTGTGCTATGCTTTGGATTAAGAGGCAAAAAGATGCTTTGAAGTATATGTGGGCTTCAGTTTGTCTGAGCCTCAGTCTCTTACCCTTGAGAAATGTTAGAGAATAGATGACGTACTAGATAACTGAAGGAAGCAAAATGCCCATTTCTTCAAAAGGGAGTAAAACGATCTAGGGAATAAAACAGATCAGGAAGTCTGGCATAGATAGCTGGGAAGATTTCAGAGCTATCAATCTTGAATACTACGAAGTGTTTAGCAGAACTTAGCATGGTTTTATCAAGACTTGATCTTTCCAGACAATAATATCACATCATTATTTATTTTGGGCAACTTCTTTAGTAGATTGTGATAATACTATGGATTTAATATTCCTTAATATCAGTGAAGCTCTTTTTTTTCTTCAAAATACCTCATGATGATTTTGTTAGCAAGTAAGTTACACGTTAGTCAGATGGTATGACAATAGAATGGATACATAGCTAAAAATAACAAAATTAGGTTTAACAGATATACTTAGAAATCAAATGCACAGATAGAGGATGGGAAACATACCATACATGTTGATGCCCACAAAGAGCATCTGGAAACTTCAGCTGGTATAAAATTCAGTGGTGCAGGCAGTTTTATGCCCACCTATATCAGTTCATGTTACACCTCTGCTCTGTGAGTTACATTAAAGTTTAGAGAAGGGTAGTAAAAATGATTAAGGAACTAGAAATGAAATCCAATGAAAAGAGATTAAACCCGTTGGGCATGAGTCTTGAGTACACTTCTAATTCTTGAAAGGATGTTATAGAAAAGATCAAGACTTTCTCTATTATCTCAAAGTGGTGATGAAAGAGTAATAGTTTGAAATATGAGCAAGAAGATTCCAACTGAATGGAGAGAAGTAATCATAAAGGCCAATTACTCAGAGAGATGGTGAGCCTCCCATCAATGACTATGTTGCCATTAAGAAAGTTGTTGGAATTGGGTTTTTTTCCCCAGTTCTGTGGTTCTGTGATTGTACCATTTTAAGAATGCCTTTAAAGGAGAACACCATAACAATCAACATTGGAAGTCAATCTTGAATCTGAATCTCACAGAATAACCTGCAACTTTTAACTGCTTTTTTTAACTGCAATGATTGTCCTGTACTAAAATACAATGACTTATATGAAATGCAAAACATTGTTCATGAATCACTCGTATTACTCCTGAGTATTTGGCTTGCTTTCAGGTAATTTATGAAGACAGCTAATTCTTTTTGGGTATTTAAATTATATGCACCATAAATGATACTTACGGTATTCTTTGCTTTCCTTGTCAAACCTGGAAAACATACAAAGTAGTCCTTGCCAGACCGTATTTGTTAAGTCTTGGCAAATCCATTCTTTTACTAGAATAATTCAACAGAAGCCAGCTTATTTTCTGTGAGCCTGCATGTCCTGGTCTTTAATAGATTTCATGTGGGAACTATTATCAGGGAGGCCAAGATTCAGAAATGAAAAAGCTAAATTTGTGTGGTGAGTATGTGTTTATAGTCTTTTCTTCCCTGGAAGCAATTTTTGTGTGGTTTATTCCTTGATCCTACATTTATCAGGCTTTGACCAGAGAGAAGACATACAGAAAGGCAAAAATGAAGCGATACTGACAGAACAGAATAATACAATGGAAACTATGATGATGACAAATTACATCACCTAGTGAATTTGACAACAGGAAAAAAATTGCTTCTTGGCCATTCTTAAAATAACTTTGCTATTAAAACCTGAAGCAATATATTTTTGTACATTAAGCAGTTTCTTTGGGTTGAAAAATCTTTTCCTTGGAGACTAACAATCTACTCTTAGGAGCTTTATTCCATATGCTTCCTGATAGGCACAAGTAAACATAGTGAAACATAGAGGTCCCATTTAAAAAAAGGCACACGGACAACTTTGTCTTCATATTATTCAGGAACACCGATGATTCTGGATATTTTGAGGAAGAGAATATATTATCACAACAAAAGCTGAGACAATGTTTATTAATGTGATTATAATTCACTTTTTAAAATATCGGGTATCAAATAGTCTTGAATTTGAGTAAGAACGTGAAGTATAGGAATTAAAGCTTTTCAAGTGGCATTTTAAATGATTTTAAGAACTCAGGCTCTTGGTACCAATAGACCATAACCTTAAATGACCCTTCAAAATGCCGTTATGTTTTTTGGGGTGATAAGTAATAAACCAACTTCCTATACTTGTTATTAGTGGTATCCTTTTAGGTGTAGCATGTCTGCCCTCCAAGTAATAAATTAGTAGTTATCAATCTGTTCTTAGCTGGACATGCAGTTGTGGTTCTTCCACAATCTAGTACAGGTAGTTCTCGACTTACAGCCACTCATTTAGCGATCCTTCAAAGATACAACAGCAATGAAAAAAAGTGATTTATGACCAGTTTTCACACTTACGGCTATTGCAGTATCCCCCTTGGTCATGTGATCAAAATTCAAGTGCTTGGCGATTGGAGTGCATTTATGACAGTTGCACTGCCAGGAATCATGTGATCATCATTTCTAATCTTCCCATCCGACTTCCAACAAGCAAAGTCAAAGGAGGAAAGTCGGATTCGCTCTGAGGAAAGGAAGTCTTTATGGTCCAACCGGCAAGGCACAAATCTGAGTTGGTAAACTGTCAGTCAAGTGACAGATTCAAGGGAGAAAGAAGCAAGTGACAAGGGGAGAGGAAATCCAAGGTCCAAACACAGCCAAGTAGGCTTTGCTTCGTAGGTAAGAGCTGAATTTTAGATAAGTTCTCAGCGCTGTCTAATGTAAGTGAGCACAATAAGTAAGCCAGGCTGAGATTCTATCCAGTGCACAGCTGTACAGCAGTCATGCATGTAGTCCTTGACTTAAAACGGGTTGCTCAGCGACAGTCCAAAGTTTCGACGAATCTACCTTGAGGCTAGTAAGTTACGACCCCAAATCGAAGTTCCAACAATCCACTCCAGTGAAGACCAAACGTTGGGCACTTACTCAACAAGAGTTTTTATTTAAAAAAAATTATTAGTTTGTGATATGGCATACAAAGGGAATACAAAAGTAAATAGTAGGGAAGTTAGGGGAGGGAAAAGGGAAGTGGATAGTGGGGGAAAGCAAGGGGAAAAAGAAAAAAAAAGAAGCATTGACTTCCAACTCCTTTGGTGCAATAAAATAAGGAACTCAACAACATTGGCTGCATTCATGGTAGTTTGCAGTGTTACGAGGTGGCATGATGGTGTTTTATGAAGTGATACAGATGGTCACATTGAAGAGGGTTTATATACTATAAACTGCTAAAAACTGGCGCTTTTGGGTTTGGGCAAAAGTGGCCATAGCAAATCATTTACTTAACAAGTGCCACTAAAAAAGAATGTAAACTTTGGTCTGTCAAACGTCCAGCTTGTTTTACAGCCAGGGCAACTTAAGACTGTGGTGGGCAGACTCCACTACAGTCAGAAGTCGAGGACTATCTGTATTTGATCATTCCAAGCCTCAAGAAGAAAAAAAAACCCTCATTGCATTGATATTTGTTCATTTTGACAAACTGGTAGACCTCCTTCACAACAGGCTCAAGAAAATACTGTATAAGAGAACTTTGTTTGTGTTACAGGGCTTATAGGTTGTTTCCATCAGAACTTACTCTGAGCAGAATGTAATTTCTCCTCCATCAGTTGGGTTAAAAACAAAAGGCAATATACACAGTATAGTTAATCAAAACACCTTAACAATTTCCAGTTGCTCAAGGGATTTTTTTTTTTAACCTGTTGACTTCAGTCTGGATTGTCTCTTCTTCCTTTCCTCTTTCCCTCCCTCCCTTTCTTCCTCCTCCTCCTTGATATTTATACAAATATAAATGCCATTTTTTAGGAATAATGGCATCACATCTAATTTGACCTCTCAATTGAAGCATTCACAGTTTTGGCTGAGATCCGAGAAGAATTAAGTTCTCATTTTCCCAACTGTCTGCGAAGTGATACAGAATGGTCACATAGAGGAGGGTGAATATACTATAAAATACATTTCAGATCTTTGTGCAAGTTAGCATAACTTCAGGAAGTACTTACTGCACTCATATAAGCCCACTGTGTTTTTTATGATCTTTGTTTCTAACAGAAAGGTGTATTAAATTTTATTTTCCCTTATGCAAATGGTTTCACTAACAATGTACTCTTCTATTCATGTCCATTCTCAGCTTTGGCAAGGATAATTAAAGCATTTTCTGGTTGAAAGTGTATATCAAATCAGCGTGTTCTGTTGCAAGAAGCATAAAAAAAGACACTGTCAACAGTCCTGAAATCTGTGACATTAAATCCTTGTTAGTTCTTAGAGATGGAAATGACCTATTCATGCTAAAACAACAATACAGGATGGAACAATAAGCACAAAGTTTAAAACAAACTTACAAAGACTGTTTGCACCCTCAGCCTTTGAACGCTGCCTGGAGTTACAAAGATGCTTTCTGATCGGCTATCGCTCTGTTGTGTCAGAACTAATAGGTGCCCCCATATTGAGGCACAAAGCTGCTTTCATCTTCTGTGACTCCTCAAGGGTGTTGTGTTCTCAAATAACAGCAGTGTACAATTGAGCAATAACTATCCAGACACTGGGCATTTCCTGGGGATTCATGACCGAGAGAAAGAGTTCACTGGAAGCCGTTTATCACAAGACAGAATTGGCTGCTCCCCCGGAAATGCACCATACTAAGATCGTTACTGTAGTGATGTTACTACTTTTGCATTTGTTTACATTTAACATCATAATAATTTGGGGGGGGGGGAAAGGATCGGTAAAAGTTTCTGTGCAACATGAGAACATCGACAATGGCTAATTCTCAGGGTTTTTTTTGCTATTTTTCATTATTCCAGAAAACTTGTTTTGCAGAAAGAGCTAATAAAACATTTGAATTGAAGTGTGTTAAAATAAATTTTATTAGAGAAATGTTTCGGTATGGATAAACATTCCCCTAAAACTAGCCAGAATATATATGGTTATTATATGCTTTAAATTGAGCATGGATTTTTATATTAAATTCCGATATTTTAATAGTGTGGTGCTAAGATACTGCCGTTCTGATTGGCTTCACTGTTACAAATTCAGAATGTTCTGTTTAACTTTATGAGATGGGAATGTATATATGCATATAATGTTGCTGTATGACACTTTTTTCATGTTGTGACATACAATATATTCACCTTTTCCCAGGCCATAGTGTTTTATTTGAGGCAATAATTACTGTGCTAGTGCTATTGAAAAGAGGAATTATAGAAACGTTTCCCTTGATGTAGAAAACAATTCAAGCGTAGATCAAAAGTAGAGGCTAACCTTATTGCTTTATAGGAAAAGATATTTACTATACATTTACCCAAAAAACAAATAAGGCAGGGACACCCATGCTACAAAGTCCTAGGCACAAAAACGTGCTTTTAAGAGTGCTGATAAAATGGTAGAATATGGCATAGTTTTCTACTAATTTTTTTTAGCCCTTCACTTTGTAAGTATATCAGACTATATAACTTGTATAATTTCCAGTTAGTAGATCACTGCTTAGAGTAGTTGGGAATTTTCTGAGGTATACTTCAATACATTCAGAAGGCATGGAAAAAGGCTGTACTGGTTAGACCAATACTATCAATTAAATAACATTGCTTGAAGAGCAATTACACTGGATGAACAGCCATTAAAAGAAGACCTCAAAGTTCTTTGATCTACTCATTATCTACTTAAAATGCTAGGAAAATTGTATGGTACTGTTCAAAAATAAAATAGCATGTAATTTGATCTGTCTTGGTAATAGAAGAAGACCTGACTTCTTTGCTCTCATTTTTGGATCGTAGTTACCTATAACCTGATGATGTCTTTTGATCCTTTAATGCCTCTTTGCTACTTTCATTATGTTTATGATAGCATGCTTTATAATTATTTATTTAATTTGGTTTGACCATAGTTTCCTGCTTTTATAGATTCCGTTTTTCTACAAGCTCCTTAGGATAGTGAGTATAAATAAATATGTATATAAAAATAAATGTACTGCTTAAATCACCTGTGGATGAGGGCTGTAGTTCAATAACATCCAAAGGGCTACTAATTATCATCCTTCCTCCAGGTTATCAGTATCAAGATATTCAGACCCTGACCTCTAACCAGTTTGTTCTTTTTCTACCATTAAACGTTACCAACCCAGATGAACCTTTCCTTTACAATTCAGGATAAGACCATCTGCTTTTTCTGTGAAGCTTGTTTCTTTACCATGATGGGTAGCCTTTGACAACCCAATCATTAAACAACCTTCCAACCACTTATTTTTTAAAAAAAAAACTACTTACAACCTGTTCTCAAAGTTATGACTGCCTCTTTTGGAGACGCCACACGATCACGTTTTGGGCACTTGGCAACCAGCTCACATTTTCAACTGTTTGCGACATCCCATGTCAGAGGACAACGATTTGTGATACTTCATGTCGGTTTCCAGCAAAAAAAAAAAGACCCATTTAGAAGAAGGGTTCCACTTAACAAGCATATGATTAAGGTTATGACTGCAAGTGACTCACTTTATGACCATCTTAAAAATGGTTGTAAGATTGAATTCATCACGTGGTGCCTTATGACTGCAATGATTTGCAACCAATGTGGTCATATGTCAAGGGCTACCTGTAATATTCTTTTGTATAAAATAAATGTCTGGGAGAGACTGCACAGCTCTAAATTCAACTTTATGTTATAACACGAAGTCACCAGTATAACGTAATATAACCTTTATACCCAACAGATTTTATCTTTACAATATACAACATTTAAATTATATGTTTTCTTTCCTATGGAAATTAGATAAATGAGTATGCTTTTCAGAATATATCCTGTGCCTTGAATGAATATTCAAACCTGATTATTAGTTTCTTGGCTAATCTGAGATTCTTATTGGATAAATATAACATGGTTTTTAAAACTGTAATGCTGGAGTTGCAAAAATCATAATCTTTCTTTAATCCACCCTGATCAATCTTTCTTTCTTTCTTTCTTTCTTTCTTTCTTTCTTTCTTTCTTTCTTTCTTTCTTTCTTTCTTTCTTTCTTT
>JANHFL010005467.1:222377-237576 GCA_032468155.1 Oxyrhabdium leporinum
AGAGGTGATATTTGCCGGTTCTCCAAACCAATCAAAATTTTCCCTACCGGTTCGCTTGAACCGGTGCGAACCGGCTAAATTTCACCTCTGATCGACATACAGTTTCAGCATCTCTTTGTTGGACTGTAACATGAACTAGTTAACTGAAAGTGTTGCAGACTAACTGTGACTAACCCAAGGTTGACTCCTGTGCATATACTATACACGTGAGCGCGTGCACACACACACACACACTCACAGACACACTCTTTTTACAGACATTTTTGGGTGATTTTTATTTGTGTGCTTTCCAAAAGCATAAAAAAATAACTATTATTGCAAAATTAATGTTGGTAATTCCTCCAGATAGGAATTCATATTAAGTAAGAATTCTTTGGGACCATGACACAATTATTCCCAGGTGAGTCAATATGAAATTGAAGCCTGATGCTGCTAACAAAGGTAAAATATTTACTTGCTTGTTACTAGTGCTAAGATATGCTCTTGTAGACTTGATCGGTATCAATGTGTTGCCATCACCTCATTGGCCAGGCTCTGGATCTCGATGTAAAATTATAATAGAATTTACAATCTTAAATGACATACTTCTAAGATAATAGTCATTCATAAGGATGTCTCTCTAATAATTTTTAATGCTTTTTTGGGGGGCAAAATAAAGGCTTTTGATGTCATATAACACTAAAACACACAGAGAAGGCACAGATTCACTTTTTTTTGTGGTATAATGCATTGATTAATATTTTTTCAATTAGTTTGTAAATAAATATGATTTCTCCCAATTTCAGGATTTGTTTTCATTTTCTCTTGCCTATATACATTCTCCACATGAATTGTTTTGTGTAGTTATTGAGATCAATGTTTTCTAAAGTGGAGGTGGAGAAGTGTCATTTTCATTCAACATATAATCAGATTAAGTTTCAGTAACTGTCAACATGAGTTACACTAGAATTGTCTTCATGGATCCGTCTGTTCTTTAAAAGGACTTAACTCAATAGG
This sequence comes from Oxyrhabdium leporinum, assembly GCA_032468155.1. Classification (NCBI taxonomy): domain Eukaryota; kingdom Metazoa; phylum Chordata; class Lepidosauria; order Squamata; family Cyclocoridae; genus Oxyrhabdium; species Oxyrhabdium leporinum. The sequence goes on from JANHFL010005467.1 coordinate 223,374, forward strand.
AGTTCTTAAAAGCTTTATCGTTACTGATTTTGAAATGATTCCTCTAAAGTATTTCTGCAGCCGACAAAGTGGCTATTTAATTCTGATGCCCAGCATTTTGATTTTTTTCTAGCATAAAATATTGCTATAGTGATTTCATTCTCATTATCTTTTCAAAATGAGCATCCCAGGGACAATGTCAACTCATTTATCTGCCCATACAGATATTGGATTCTCCCACTTGGCAGAGACAATTGCAGATGTGTAACTCTAATTTAGACACTACTTTGTCTTCTTCCTCTTAGTATCATCTTGCTGTTTTAATTTTTGGAAGGATATATATCCTTCCAAAAATATATATATATATCCAATTTTACTTGTCTGTCAACATTTCTGCTGCCATTACAGCATAGACTTGAATGATTCGTGATAATTGCAGGGAACTGGCAGAAACCTGCAGATATGATAAGAATGTCTAAAGTTGAAATTCCTGAAGGGAACTTTTATGCATCTCTGTGCATGGATTGACCCCAGGGAAATCCATTGAAGTCTTCATTACAATGGTTTACTCCCTGCAGAGATGGGGAGGGGGGGGGTTAGAGGGCCTTCCGGCCTTTGAGAATGCCTTATGGGGAAAACTAAAAGAGAAAGCAGCTTAAATGTCCAAAAAAGTAAATTATTGGTTGTTTGATCTATTTCTTCCAGTTATAATCTTAGTATATTTGCAAATGGCCTAAAGGATGAGGGATATGTTAGACAACTTAGGAAACTCGTGTCTCTTGAAAATTTCAGAAACTTGGAGTATGGAATAAATTTTTGGAAATAAAGTGTTAATATTTACTCTATTTACAGTTTTATTATCATTAGATTTTTATCCTGCCTTTTTTACATATGCAGTATAACTCAAAGCAGTGAACATACTTAACATTTTTTCCTCTTCTTTTTTCAACAACAAGCCTGTGAGGTAGGTTGGATTGAGAGCGAGAAACAAGCCCAAAGTCACCCAGCTAGCTTTCATGCCTATGAGAGGCCTAAAATTCACAATATCCTACTTCTTTGGCCAGCATCTAGCAACTAAAGAGAACTGGGTCTCAGCTGATGCTGCTATGATGCATTTATAATAAGAAAAGTGTATAAGCATCGCTATTTTAATTCTACTAACAAAATAACAAAAAATTATACATTAACAATCTCATTCTTATGGGGAGGCAATGCGAAAACATCAGTATTGAACTGGAACTGCTGCTATATTGCTGATTTTTTAAAAAACACGCACTGTTTAGCTTGATCAAAATGTACACATTAAGGAAAGAAATGCTTAGTCTATAATATTTCGTCCCTTAGTAAAACTATAAAACTGAAATGAACATTTTACAATATATTATCTTTTGGGATCAGCTATTAACTTCCTCCATATGTGTTTCCTCCATATGTGACATTGCCATCTATGTTGAATTGCAGTTTTTATCTACTCTGGTGTTCTTCAGATTTCTAAGAGCTACAACTTCTAGACTTCCTGGTCAGTATGGATGTTGACAGTACAGTTGGGAATCCTGAAACTGAAATCTTTTCTCCGTTGACACCTGATTCTAATCAAAATTTTAAAATTTCTGATCCTTTAAAATCGTATCTAAAGAAGAACTTCAGCGTAGCAAAGAGTATATGAGTTTCATACTAAAAATAAAAAGGAGACACCTAGTATAGATCATGAAATACAGTGCTTTTAAAACTTGCCCCATGTTAGTAAGATATTTATTTATACACAGCATTCTTCAGAAAACTCTATTGTTCCCAAGATTGCACATTAATGAGTCACTTGATGGCTTCTTCAGGCATGACCATGTAAAGAATTCTATTGGGCAGTAGATGGATATATGTTGTTTACTGACTAGAGCTTAGATTTCCATGTTTAAAAATCAGTTGACTTAATAAATGGTATTAATAACACCTTGACATCTAGTAATACATTGCCTGGTCTAGATGTGCATTATACCTCTGTAAATTATTGCTTTTCTTGAATTTCATTCATATAGCACTCTGGGGGCTCATCTAGAAAACAAACTGCTTCAGCATTGACTTATTAAGCTATAATTTTTGAAGCAAGTAGGCTCACGCATGGACACAAGTTACAGTTTTGTTAGATTCAAAAACCGCTGTCATTGTAAAATGGTAGCATATTTCTTTTTAAAAAATCTTTTATATCAAAATATGGAGTTTTGAAAATGTATGGATTTAAAGGCTGCAAATTCCACAGGGGATTCTGAGATGGTAAAATGTTGAAGCAGAAGCAACTTTTATTGTAGTAGCTTGTCTTGGGTCAATAATGGTCAGATAATTAGTAATGAATACAATTAGATTGCCTAAAAGTAATAAATTTTGCCATGAGTGAATGTACAGCTCCATTGATTTATGCACAAATGGGGACAACATATTAGCATACCTCTATTATTTATAGGTTTTTTTGATTAGGCCTATATTTATTCAAATCTTTGAGTTCTACTAAAGCTGCTTCTTTAAAACCTTACCTCCAGTGACAGATGGTGCTCACTTTGTTCAGAGATTTTTGCCAAAATTTTTCATTTTTGATAATACGTGCGATGAAAACATTTTCACATATGATTCACCTTTCTTAATTGTTAATATTATTGTATTTTAAGGGAATGTTAATGAATTGTAGTTCTGACTAGAACTGTTTCAAATTGGTATCCTTTTAATGGTAAATTGCTATTTCCAACTATGCAAAAACTACCTGTTTCACCAAAATTGATTTAATATATGAACCAGATGTTACTATTTTGTTGATGGATCTTTTCTTATCCTATTGACACAAAGGATTTTGTATCACTGTAACAATGATCTGGCAAGTGCTAATTTCTAGCTATGAATAAATACAACAAATTTGTGATAATTATTTGAGAATTCTTCTTTAGAATAGGCCACCTAAATGTATATTTCTACATTGCTTATCCCTTCTAATTATTGAGATTTAGGCAATACTATATTGTCCTGCAGGGCAATCACTGTATTAGATACCCACGCGTAGAATGATGTGAACGTGCCTGAGAAAAATGGATTTTGATTGTGCATACAGCATGCTAGCCAAAATGTACCCGAACAGACTTGTATTGCATTTACCATTAGCAGGGAATACTGCATGTGGCATAGGTGTGGCTAAAGATGTTCACCTTGTCTACCTCTTTCTAACTTTGCCCTTAAATTGATCACAGATATGAGCAGTATCCGTGGGCTCATCTATGATGACCATGGCATATTAGAATGTAAGAGGAATAAATCAAAACAGAACACAATTAATAAGAGAAAAGGAAGGAAGGAAGGAAGGAAGGAGGGAGGGAGGAAAGGAAGGAAGGAAGGAAGGAAGGAGGATGGGAGGGAGGGAAGGAAGGAAGGAAGGAAGGAAAATGAAAGAGAAAGAACTAACTAGAGATTAATAAAGGTAGTCAGATTTGAAAGAAAATAAAAGCATAAGAACTTCAGAAAGTGGAAAAAACTGAGCCCTGTTTAAAAAAAGTATTATCAGATAGATTAATAGAATGAATGGAAAATGGACGTAAGGAAATTTTATTTCTGGATTATACAAAATAATTATTTTAGTGTGTACCACAGTGTGGAGTTAATGGAAAGTATAAAGGATTATCAAAAGAAAGAAAACTATGCATAACGACATGCTCTGACCACCTTACTCATTTTGTTATATGAGAGGGAGAGTTATATCGTATATCAGGAGAAACAAAAAGAACGTTCAGTTCAATAGGAGAGAGATATTTAATGTGGAAAACAAGTACAGTCAAGAATGGGGCCTGAATGAATACAGATATATGAAAGTGACTGAGTAGCATGGAAAATAAATAGGATGGGTTGGTCCATAGAATTATTGGTGATTAAATTGCAAAACAAATATGAAAAAGGAAGACTGGATTGAGAGGATGGGAAAACCGGGCAATTTGTGATAGTTGATGAGATCCTGAAAAAGAGAGAGATGAGAATTTTAATAAAGCAAAGGCAATGTTTGCTGCAGTCTATGGACATGCTGGAAGGAAGAATGGTTTACAAGGTCAAAATATGAAAAGTATGTAGTGAGTGCCGTTGATGCAAACTAGTTCTGACTGTGTTCATTTTTTTGTGTCATGCCTTTAGTTTCTTTTGCTTACTATTTTTACTCCCATTCTGTGTGTTTGCATAATGTTGCTTAAATCAAAAGGGAATTGTATAATGGTGTGTGTGTCTGTGTGTGTGTGTGTGTGTGTGTGTGTGTGTGTATACATCTATATACACGCATGTCATTTATGCTTTTCAATCCCAAGGCATTGGATATAGCCAGTCTGTTGAAGCTAACAAGATCTGGATTTCATTAATACCTTTACTATATCCATGGTAAATATCAACAGTATAAAATGGACTTAATTTTCGTTAAATTTTAGTCGCTTAATAATAATTGAGTTTCTATCTGAAACACGGCACTTCTGGTTTACAATGAGAGCCTACAAAATGTAATTTGTAAGTGCTATTTCTAATCCATATATCATATATCTTTAAATATATTTTAAGCGCACACGGCACACACACACACACACACACCAGACTGTGTGATGCTAAAAGAAGCCTTTGTTTCTCTGTTCCAGGTTGTTTGCATTCGCTCTACATGGAATGCGCTCTCACCAAAGCTGAGCTGTGATACCCGGCCGCTTATTTTGAAAACACTCAACGAACTGTTCTCTCTTGTCCCTTCGTTGATGGTGAATTCGAGTGAATATGAGGTACGAGTCTCATACTGGCCTGCTTTCTTTTTTTTTTAATCCGTAATTTTAAATAAGGCGGTCAAGTTAATACTTCCTTGAAGATTGTTTATGAACGTAAGTGAAGGCAACTGAAGTGCAGTGTTCTAATGACATTATTGGAAGCAGCGGCGCCAGATTTCCTTTGCTATTTTTCCTTCAACTTTTGAAGGATTGTTATTTGTATAGAACAAGCAGATAACGATCAACCTTGGTGTTCTTCAAAAAAGCTAAGCAGGATTGGACCTCGTTAGTATTTGGATAGCAAAGCACTTTGAATTCGCTTGCCATAGGCAAGGTTGAGCAATTGAAAAAGATTCCAACAGACAGCAGTGGCAAACCATTTTTTTTTAAATACATTTTTTTGGCCAGTACTTGAAAAGAGACTTTGTCTTGACTTCTAAATAAAATGCATTAAATACATTGGAGATTTGAGAGGAGGGTCAGACCAATCATGGAAACTACTCAGGGCCAGAACTAATGTTTACAGGTATCCTCGACTTACGACCACAATTGAGCCCCAAATTTCTTTTGCTAAATGAGAGAGTTGTTAAGTGAGTTTTGCCCCTGTCTCATGACCGTTTTTGCCATAGTTATTAAGTGAACCACGGCACTTGCTAAGTTAATAACACAGCTGTGAAGGGAATCTGGCTTCCCCATTGACTTTGCTTGTCAGAAGGTCGCAAAAGGGGACCACACGACCCTGGGACAGTGGAACTGTCATAAATATAAGTCAGTTGCCAAGTGTCTAAATTTTGATCACATGACCATGGGGATGCTGCAACGGTCACAAGTAGAAAAATGATCGTAGGACATTTTTTTCAATGCCATTGTAACTTCGGTCATCCAACAAACCATTGTAAGTCAAGGACTACCTAGATATCGGCTATCATTTCATGGCTGAGTAGCAATTAAAATGAGAATGGACTGAAGAGTTTTTTGTTAAGGTTGAAAGTCTGGTGCTTTCATGGAACCATTGAGGGTTTCTTAATAACTTATGAGAAAGGAATCATATTCAGGAAGAACCAACCTAAATAGGTACCTGCCCTTAGTTTTCTCATTGGCTGAAACCATCTGTGTAATGAGCTGGAAATTACTTTACTTTTAAATAGTTTTGTTTGCCACAAGTAAATAAGACTGCTCCAGATTAGTCCAAAAGCTTATCTAGCTCAGCATTCGATTCTAAAGAAGCCATCCTGGATACTTCCATAGACGCAATATGAATGTATTAGCATTCTCTCTCCTTACGTTGCCTAGCAACTACTATTCAAAGGGATACTGCATTTTATGAATAATCTGCAAGTAGCTAGGTGGATAACTGTACTCTGTACGAATTTGACTGTTAAATGTCTAAGAGATTCCAAATGTTCATTCCGCTAAGCATGCTATTTCCTTCCTGAGGTGAAAACCTCCAAATAATTTAACCTTTTGTTATTGGAGAGTTTGTACAACACTGTAATCATTTGGGTGGTGCTTTCCTGCATTTTTCCCACCTGCGTTTTTTTTTTTTAAAGTAAACGAGCAAAATTGTACCAATGCTATACAATTGAATCAAATCTTGTAACAGTGGCAGTTAGGTATTCAATTTATTTCATAAAATGCCAATGTAATGTGAAAGAGTTATGAAAAAGACAAATTCCATTTTATACGCCTATACAAAATTTGACTTTTTAAACTACAGCTGTCCCGTAGGCAGATATTTTAATTGAGTTAGCCATTACAAAATCAGGATATTTTCCTAGTCTATGAACATACACCGAAGGTGATTGCTTGGCATGTTTTTGGTATATTTTAGTTATACGGCTAGTCCTCAACTTGCAATCACAATTGAGGCCAAAATTTCTGTTCCTAAACAAGACTGTTCAATAACGTTTTCCCCATTTTACGACCTTTCTTGCCACAGCTGTTAAGTGAATCACTGCAGTTAAATTAGTAACCCGGTTATTAAGTGAAACTGGCTTCCCCATTGACTTTGCTCATCAGAAGGCGCAAAATGTGATCGCGTGATCCCGGGACCTTGCAACCACCCTAAAATACATGCCAGTTGCCTAGCCTCCTAATTTTGATGATATGACCATGCGGATGCTGCAACGGTCGTAAGTGTGAAAAACGGCCATAAGGCACTTTTTTTCCAGTGCCGTCGTCACTTTGAACAGTCACTAAATGAATAGTCGTAAGTTGAGGACTACCTGTATAATGTTAGGCTGCAATTTGTTTTGTTTTGTCCTGTTGGAAGTAAATTATCTGAAAACTGAGCAAATAGGATGATTGCATCCTTATATCGAAGATCATTGGGCCCTGTGTCAGCTACTTTACAGTGCAGTCTCTTATATCAGGGATGCCTGTGGCCCGCTATTGGGCTGCGCCCTGTTGGGAACCGGACTGTTGAAGTAGCAGGCGAGCAGGCGAAGCTTTATTTGTGCATGCGCAGGATTTAGATTGCACGCGTGGAACCTTTCCCCTCTACTGCCACCGCCGGTCCGCAGAACCAAAAAGGTTAGGAACCCCAGTCTTATATTACTCCATAGACATACTTTCCAAAGAATTTGGTAACCTCCAGTTAAATATTGAGTAACTTCTAGTGCTATGTTTCCCTTATTTCACACCCATACGCACACACCCACGCACCGTTTGCTCTAATGAGCAGAAATGGGGTTCTTTTAGGGTCATTTGGCTGTAACCGGTATTCATATTGCAAATGCAGTTGCATATATTTAATATAATTATTCTGTCAACGAAAGACTGAGCAGAAGGCTTTAATAGGTAACTTCTATGCTTCTAAAAGCATTTAAACCTGTTTATATGGTTGAGATTGTAACGCTGAAAGTGTTTTTTTTGAATAGCCTCTTTAAGGGTACTTAAAGGTCAACCCCTCCCCCTCAACCTGAAGTGGTACTTTGCATTTTTATTATGCATCATTCAGTATGGGATCTTGAATATAATTTTTGACCTTTGAACATTTTTCAGGAAGTATAATAAGGACTATTAGCCTTCACTTTGGAGCTAACTAAATTGCCAAAAACCTTTCTTGTTATTTTAAATTAAACTCCAGTAGCCGCGTAGAAATATTATTCCCTTGTCACTGCCTCAAATAAACTGCTAATCCATAAATGCCTGTCTTGGTTTATTTTATGATGTGTTATTTACCTCAATTTTCTGTCATGTTTCCTTAATAAAAAGAATGTTTATGAGTTGGATTTTGTTCTCTCTTCCCCATTTGATGTTATAGAAGTTTAAAGCTCAAGTTGTCAGTTTCCTATGGAGCCACACACAAAGCAAGGTGAGATACTAGAAAATGAACTGACTTTGGCCAGATGCTGGCTTTGTTTAAATATTTCCTGTGTTGCATTAAACATCAATCCTACAGCTTTTATTTTATAACGTTGTAATGATGGTTATGCAACAAAGGCACTCTTTTTTCTACAAGTACTGCATACCTTCCTAATCTTTTATTTAATGCCCACTTATGATTGGTCAGTGGTATTGATAATTTTCCATAAGAATCCACAAATATCATCAAGGCCACAATACAGTCATAGTAAATGTCATAGTAAACTGCTATGGTAGTTTACTATGACATAGTAAACTGCTATGGGCAGGTCACTGTTCTTTATTTCTAAAACATTTTACAGTCAGGAGGTTCAAAATATAAGGCAGTCAATTTGTATTTTGAGACTTTTGATCTTACCATTAAGTAATATCTCAGATGTTTACCCCAAAGCCCTACTATAGTATAACTATTGCAGAATATTACAACTTATGTACAGTAAAAAAAAAAGGTTTCTTTTGCTCAGTAAATTTGGATGATGTGATTTTTAGCACGCACTATTTGCTTTCAACCACAAGGTTCAAGACAATTTAGAACTTGGCCTACATTCTCTACTTGGGAAATCAGTGCTGCATTTAACATAATAGATAAATACAGTATTTTTCCTTATCCATTCTTATTTGCAGTGATGTGATGGCAATATTTTTCTTTAGGATTCTCTTGTAGCTATCTCTGCATATAAATCTCTCTCTGAATTTCGTTCTGAAGAATACATCATCCTCCATCTTCCTGAACAGGTAGATCTTTCTTGCTTTAATTATGGGTGAGTGTTGTAATCAACAGGAATACAAAACAGTGTGGAAACAGTGTCCAGTCCTTGCTTGGACATTCAGTAATTCATCTGATCTTAATAGGAAATGGCTGCATAGTTGCTACTCCGTCTCCTGTATTACAGTATATTCCAGTTGCCTGGACTCATATCCTTCCACCTGTTGCAGGTGAGAGTTTGGAAGCAAAGAGCCTTCTGTAATTGGGCACGTCTTGAAAATAATTAGATTTTTGAGTTGTAGGAGCTGGACCAACAAAGTCATAATGAGGTGGATAAGCCAAGCAAAAAAAGGCTACCTCTCATCCTTAATAGTCAATCAATATTGTGATTGTGTACTCCAACAGAGTTATAAAAGATTTACATTTTGAACAAGAGAAGCATTTTTCTTCTTCTTTTGACTTAGGAGATTGTTCCTAATAAGATTTTAATAATAGCTTTCTGAGAAGTATGCCATATTCTACTTGGTTTGTTAATTAACTTTCAAATTCAATTCAAAATATTGACTTGATTTTGAAACATTGTGCATGCATAGGAAGCATCTTTGTCCTTTCCTTAATAGATATTAAGCTAAACCATAGTTTATTAAGTTATAATGTATTGAATATGTCATACCTATCTGAGTTTGAGCAGAATATTAACCCTAAACTATGTTTTATAAACCCCTGAGACTTAGTTCACATAATGCATCAATTCAAAACTATCAGATTACAATTTAGCCTGATGGTGAAATTTCCTAACTCCAGCTTTTTTTAATCTGAGAGGACTAAAACATCTCTTGGTTATGGCACTTATATGAAGGTTACAGTATTTTTTTAGAAAATAAAATAAAGCCTTTAGTGGGACTGACATTTTTCCTGTGGTTGGTTAATTTGTCATGCCTGCTTTATATTAAAACCAAATCTTCATTAAGGTGAACAACATACGATAATATAAAACTGTAGGATAAACAATACTGATGCTAAAATCAATATAGAAACTACAAAATTGAATATAAATAATATTAATATTGACTTTAAGTAAGGTAACACAATAAGGTACAGTATTAGTTAATATAGAAAAATGCCTATATGTTGGGTTAGTAGTAATATTAAAAATGGTCATATAATAAAATTCAGCAATAAAAGTTAAAGGACAATAACTGGAATAATAAATAATATTACAAATTTATGGATATTATTTTTACATGGTCCTCTACTTCACATGGTTTTGTGCTTTCAAATGTAATATACAAATGCATAAAATAAGCATTTCCATAAAGGAATTCCAAAGGAGATTCTGGTAAAAGTTATCACAGGCATAAAAATTAAATTAAATTAAGCCCCACAACTCTAACCTGATGCCCACAGGTATGGCAGATGGCATTAACCCATTATGTGGGTTATAAATATTCAATTGCCTATACGGTGGGTTTCTGTTTATAATATGAATGTGAATGAGCATAAATATATTGTACATAAATACATTTCCAGTGTTAAAAATGATCCAGGGTTCTCTTGTACTCTTTGGAATCTTAACCTTAATTTTAATCTTAGTCTTAGTGAGTCTTTGGGTATCCAGTGGAACAAAGCAAATAGCAGGGAAGAGAGACAAATGCTGTCTTTCCATCCTCTTGCCCACATTTTCCTCAATAAAAGGATATTTATTTATTTATTTATTTATTCTATTTGACTTAGGGCCACTTGATTCCAATTGACTTTAGGTGGCTCAGAGGATAAAAGCAAAAGGAAAGCATACAATTTTGTGAAAAGGACATAATGTAAAAAAATGCCAAAAAATTGATCAACAATACAAAGTTGTCAAATACCCACAAGGGTCTCCAACTACTTTAACCCAATTCCTGGGGAAGAATTAGGTCGTTAAAATTATTGCCACAATCCTCTTTGATATCTGTGATCATCAAACTCCTGTGGAAAAAGTTATATTAATTTGTACATGAAGTGGCTTATACATTTTTTAATAATACCTTTTGTTCTGATGTTATGACAACCGTATAAAAAAAGACATATTTCATGTCTCCAAATCTATTTATAACAACTTCTCCAGGAACCATGAAATCTGGGAATTATGTCAGCTCAGTTCATCGTGTTTAAAGGCTTCAAACTGAGGAAGGTTGAAGTTTAGTTGCCTTTCCTTTCAGTTAACTTAAAGAAACTTATTTTCAGTTTTTGAAGTTTGATTCTGTATAACTGATTGGATACATATTTTTTCATGGTTTATCATGTATATAGGCAAGACCTGAATTGGATCAACAAAAAGTGGACGTAGAGGAAGAGGAAGAAGAAGCAGATTTGTCTGTACCTGGCTACTCATATATCAAATTATTGTTGCTCACTCCTCCTCCTGTCTTACAAGGTATAGCATATTCATAAAACCGGATCATTTGTAATAAAGTTGTTTTAAAATTTCATAGTGTCAAACACTTGCTTAAAGCTGTTTCTAAAAGTTCAGTTTGAAAATGGCACTTTTAGTCCTCGACTTACAACAGTTCATTTAGTGACCGTTCAAAGTTACACCGGCACTGAAAAAAAATGACTTATGAGCGTTTTTCACACTTATGGCCATTGCAGCATCTCCACGGTCATGTTGAATAACATTTCTAAGTAATGACCATTAGAATATTTAGATAAGGAGTTTTTCCTCTGTTCCTTTGTACGGATAAAGACTCCTACTATTAAATTGTTTTATATGAATTTGTGTCAGTTGCCCAAAATATGTAGTTAGTAGGGGCAAGAAGTGCCCCTCAAAGAAATGTTCGACAGATGGACTTTAGGTAGTATGAACAAAAATCGCAAGAAATAACCAAAGCATTCCTAAATAGAAGCACAGATTTAGTTTTATGGTCATGTTAATTTTTTGATCTGCTAGTAGATTTGAAAACTTCTCCTAGTCTTCCTATAAATAACGGACTGCTTTTTCTGACACTTCCCTCTGGCTGTTATTAAGAGAAATAACAGGCAGGAAGTGGGGTGGGAGAATGGGCAGCGTTCAAGAGAATAGATGAAATAAGAAAAGCTTGGAGGATAAAAAGCCAAGTCATATCAGACTGGATTTTGTTAACTGATTTGTGACACTTTGTGTATGTCTGGCTTGCAGGAATGAGTATATGAATACGTTTTCAGTCAATACTAGCTCCAGTTTATAACATACCAAGCACTGTTATCTGTTTTAAGAAAACTGTACATCAGATCCACCCAGCTAATGAGAAACAGTTGTTTTTAGCTTTCCCTCTGAGGGGAAAAATGCAAGTTCTCATTATATAATAAAAAACACGTACAGATTGTTAAACCTAACAAATGTTGCCTTACTTTGCCTGTTGATGATGAAGCAATGAGTGGTGTGACCTCCCAGTTATAACAATTGTTAAAAACTTCATCAGTTAACATAACATTAAAACCCCAGCTTTGCTATCCTTGATCAACCTAACCCTGTTGCATCTATTTATTTTTCAGTATCTGTCTTGGAATTGTTTTATTTTAAAATCACAATAAGCATAGTGTAGCTCTAGGCTGGGGTATTTTTGGGATGTTGTATAAAAATCACTTCTGTTGTTTCAAATCGGGGACCTCATTCGAATGGTCAGACAAAGGGTCCATTGATCAACGTATAAGACATTTTGGGCTGTTTGTTTTTGTTCCCGAGCTGGAACATCTGACACCATTTATTGAAGGCTTCCTGAGGTGACATTTTGAGTGGGAGGTGAATATGAAGTCTCGCTGAGGAGTTACAGAAACCACGACCTTGAAGCTGCGGTTGAAAATGGAGTTACTGCTTATTTCGATATGACATTCCCAGATAATCATTGTGGTTCGGCTTTGGTTGGGTGGTTCTGGTTTCTCCAGTGAATCACCTTTTGTTTCCTTTCTGTCCCCTCACTGCCTTTTCACTTCTTCCCCTCCTCCCCTTTAGCTTTTGAAGAGTTTGCAACATCACTTGTGAAAGAAGAGATGGCTAACATGCCTCGTGGAATATACCATTCTGCACTGAGAGGAAACGCTGTGCGGTCAGACCACGGGAAAACATTATCAAGTGTTCCAAAGTTTATAATGAAAATGCATGAGAGGAACAAGCAGCCTGGGTTGAAACCTGGCCTCGCGGGTAAGATTCTTGCAATGCCCCTTTGTATACTAATCGACTTTATTTTTATGTCACTCAGGGAGGCAGTCATAAATTTAAAACATTTAAATGTCACAATTGGCATAACTTGACATTCAGAATAAATACCATGTATGCCTTGCATTTACATAACTTTTTTTTAAGAAAACAAGAACAGTGCACAGTGACCTGGCAATGCTGTCTACTAAGTGTTCTTAGTCCAATGTTCTGATTACTGAGAGCAGGGATTTTAAAGAGCCCCAGCAAAATTTTAAAAGCCTAAATAATAAAATATTTGAATAGTTTAAAAGACTTAAAACATATTGCACCTAAAGCAAAAGCATTCTACAGTTGAAATGTCACCAAAACTAACCTTCTAGGTTGTTCCCTATAGTTTAAAGGACTTGGCTACTTGAGGGACTACCCGGCCATTTTGATCCTATAGGGTTGGCACGCTCTGGATTCCTTCAATTAAGTAATGTCATCTTTTAGGATTCTAGAAGCATGCTTCTCTGTAGCAGCAGCTACCCTCTGGAATGAGGCTTCCTCTAAAATCCAGTCGACACCCCCCTCCCTCTGTTGTTATTTAGGAGAGCGGTGAAGACCTGGCTCTTCATCCAGACCATGCCTCATCCAAGTCCATGAATTATTAAATATTCCAATGGCATCTAATAAAGGTCTAAAAAAAGCAACATGGTTCATGAGAATAGGTAAATAATAGGTAAACTTTGTGTAATAAAATGTCTTTGGGAGATGATCAAGCTTTCTTCTTAATGCCCATGTTGACTTGGTATTGATCGGGTCTCCATGTCCATTCATGGATGTATTATAGAGTAAGCTTACTATAAGAAAAGTGAGTCCTGAAAAGAAGAAAAAATATATTTTCTGCTCTCCGTACTAAGCTAATTAGGTAGAACCAGGACCATAATCAGTTGGTGCTTTTGTGAATGATATATTGAAAAGAAAATCGGTAATTTGCATCTCACCCTCCCCTATAGGAAATAATTACCAAATTTTCTGAAATCCCAGTTTTCAACTTTTCTGTATTACAGTTTTATGTAATTTTACAATAATGTTAACATATGTTTTTGGAGCACTTATCAGCAATTGGAGCAGTTATCAGCGGCCCGCATGGTTTTTTGCAGACTCCTGGGTGCACATGTATCACCTCTCCTGCGGGAGCTGCATTGGTTGCCAATTTGCTTCCAGGTGCAATTCAAGGTGCTGGTTGTCACCTTTAAA
>JANHFL010005467.1:281864-298492 GCA_032468155.1 Oxyrhabdium leporinum
CAGGCAGGCAGGCAGGCAGGCAGGCAGGCAGGCAGGCAGGCAGGCAGGCAGGCAGGCAGACAGACAGACAGACAGATGGATACACACATAGATACAATAGATAGGTAGGTAGGTATATAGATATAGATGTATAGATATATAGATATGTATATATGTATGTACACACACTAGCTTTAAGACCATTAAAATGTTCTGGTAACATTCTTCTTACTTGTTTCAACTCCATAATTTATAAATTATTGTGACTCTAGACCTTTCCAGGCTTCACTGATCCCCTTAGCAAAGTGTGCATCTGTTTCCTGTTCAGGCCGTCAGCTTCCTGTTGTGGATTTTCGCCGCTTGTGTGGTTGCCTGGGCGGATCATGCCTTGCCAACGCTACTTGGCCTTAACGCAGACTGGTCTGCCTGGCAGTGTGAAACCATAGAGAGAGCCTTTGCACGTGGCTTAGGCAAGCGCCCGGTGGATACTTTGGCAGTCAAAGCAATACTCCCCCTTCTTCCTGGTAGCTTGCAAATTCTGTTGAACAAGGAGCCTTGGAAAGAGCAAACACCCAAGGTATGTGTTTTGAGTTGCACGTGTCCACTGAACTCATGAGGGGCTTGAACTTCTTTTTTTTTGGGGGGGGGGGGGGATTGATTGAACTCTGTATTGTCATTCAGGAGACAATCTGGGTGGAATTTTCATCCCGCAAGTCACCCAAGCCATTTACAGTAATAATTAGATAATAATTACAAAGAGGAACAACAGCGAATGGAAAGTTCCACCGGCTAAAAGTTAAAATGTTTGTATAGGTAACAAAAATAAACTTGAGAGAATTTAGAGTAAAAGGGTTTTTTTTAATGGAGCAAAATAGTCATCCACGTTCTGCACAGAAATCATGAAAACTAGCCTGCCATTATCATGTCTTGTTCACTCACCGGTCTGATCTCACAATGTGAAATAATCCTTTGCAGGTTCTGATCTGCTAGCAGCTGGACTCGCATATAGTAGAAATGGGTATCCGTAGAATGCAATCGTTTAAGAAATCCATAAATATTTTGAGACATTAAGTGTCATACCTGTGGGTACATTCTCTTCTTGACCAGAAATCCACCATGTCTGCATTCTAATATTGGAATCTGACGTCAATTTATGTTTGTTTATAGTTGTGTTTTATAGAAGAGACTGATGATGAATTCCCATCACACCGTCATCTTTCCCAATACATTTTTAAGGTCACTGTAACCTCTTTCCTAGCTATGAACTTGTTCAGACTAATGTACAGATGTTTGGAATATTGGCAGTTTAAAACGTGGTCCACCCAGCACATCTTGTCTAAGCGGCACGTGGGTAATTGCAACATCCTCCCAAAATCATTCCAGTGAAAAGCACTCCGTACAAGAAGAGCTTGGCATGACTGAAATTAGGGCTGGGCATAAAACACACTGAAGCACGGAGAGGTGTATATAAAACTTCTTGATAGGTCTTTAAATGAAATTCATACTTTCCAGGATTGCATGAGCTATGGGGTTGCTTTGGAGAGTAGCCATAGATATCTGGGAAGAGATACTGCTCTCCTAAGGAAGTGCGCAGAGATGCAATTTAGCCTGCCTTTCGTTCTGAAATGCTGCCCAGCACCAACAGATTTATATTAAGAGAATTAATATTAATTACAAGCTAGGATTTTAAGGTATGGTGTTGTGGGAGGTTTACAAACAATGATTAATTTTTTCAAAGTCCTGAAAGAATAGCAGCAATGCTGTTCTTTCTCACTTGCACCGTAACATGCAGCTCTCACTCTTCTCTCTAATAATTACACAAATCAGCATGGAGTATCAATCACAGGTGGCCAGTAGAATTGAGAACCTGAATTTATATGTCCATTTAATGTGTCTCTGTTTTATCATTTCTAAGAAGTTGTGTTTTGTTTACTTTTTGCTTTTCAAAGAAATGGTTAAATACCCACACATTTGCTTGTTCTCATCGCGACTTTGTTAAATTGTTATTAAAATGCGGTCCATATGAAACAGTTGGGACTTTATATTTAAAGTCCAGGTATATATTTTAAGCAATAATGACAATTTCTGCATCAGCTTGTCAATCGTAATTAAAGCAGGTTTCTCCAATGTTTTGTTACCCCCCCACCAATGCTTTGAACTACATTACCCATCTGCACTTACCCACATGGTGACCGTTGAGATGGCAATAGCTGTATTCCAACATGTCTGGGCAAAGTCGAGAAGGCTTGATTGAGTTATTTTAATTAAAAAAAACCCAAAACAATTCTAACACTTGAGTTTTAAATTTATTCACAGTTTATTGACTGGCTGTTTAGCCTAATGGAGAATGCCGATGAAATGCTCACTCAGTCTTCCAGAGAACTTTTGAAAGGTATGGTAGAAACTGAGTTACTTATAGACTTCCAACTTAGATAAATAATAAGACTTTGTGGGTTTTATTTTAAAGGTGATTTATATCAATTTAAAAGCATGTTTACAAAAGGTAGTTATTTCAACTTATTTTACACACCATGTTATAAAGTTGTGGGACAGTCAGGGGTAGATTCTTTCAGGTTCAGGTCTCAGATCTTTGTCTGTATTGGCTAGAGATGGGATAATTTGCTTAACATCAACTAAAAAAGGCTACTTCGGGGACTTTGAAATGTTTTTCATATACATTTCTTGGAGGATGAGCCTCTTATTGGCTTCTTGTAATGACCTTCAGCTGTGAAGAACACAAGTGTTTTTTCCTGTTCAGTTCCCGTTTGTGGATTCTCCATAAGCACTTGCTGCCATGAGAAAAAGAAGGCTGGCCTCGGCGGGTCTTTGATTTGATCCAAGGGAGTTTTTCCTGTGATGTTCATTGACTTTCAAATTCTTTCAGACAGGCAACAGTAGAAGGTTTCTTTTGGTTTCCATTGCTGATATTGTGTGTGTTCTTTTAACAGCTTCTTTATTGGCCCTGAGATCTCGTCCAGAGTTTAAGAAGAAAGCAGTATGGACAAAAGCTTATGGCTGGTAGAGATCAGGAAGAAACAGAGAGATACCGTATCTGCCGGTGATACGTGTCTAGCTAAAAATCTTTTATGCTGTGGAATAAGAGCTTCTGTTACAGACATATTTTTTTATCTTTCCTGGGGAAAGATACTTAAAAATCCTCCCTATTTGAATATGTACCATTTGTTCTATTGTTGAGCGAGAAAGAAGAAAGAAAAGAAAGAAAGAAAGAAAGAAAGAAAGAAAGAAAGAAAGAAAGAAAGAAAGAAAGAATTACTCTTGGAAGTGGGAGTTGGGTAAGGAAGTTTAAACAAGGCAAGATGATTTCACAAATGGCTGGTCAGCATTGCACTTGACAACCTCAGTGTGGCAAGATTAAAGATACTGCCTTGAAAAATTGAACTTTTGAACATGTTTTATTTGTTAGACAATGCAGCTACCCGCTGTTCATTGATATTCCTGCTACCACTATCGGTACCAAGGAAATTAGGCTGACAAACAAGTATTTCCCCAAGGGTCCCTTCAACATGGAAATAAATGACCTTATTTTGCACTGGTTCTCCCTGGAAAAAAAATGTTTTATATGGAGATGCATACAAATTAATGAGCCTACAAGTATGGAGGACTGTAGCTCAAACTGAGGTGTGTCATTTTAATCAGAAGTAGGCCTTTGTATAGCCAAGTGATAGGTTTTCTTGCCTTAAGCATTTAAATTTTCTCCAAAATATCAGGTCATAGGCTTAAAAAAAAGTTCACTTATGGTGATATAGAAAACATGGAAGAGGATCCCAGCACCCTAATCTATATTTAAGCCTCAGATCAAAATAAAGTTTCCCAGAAAAAGAGATACAGAAGCACTGATGGAGATATGTTGGGATTTTATCCAACAACGTTCATATAAAAACTTCTGGTTTCTGTACCCGGTTAATATCAAGGTGTATCTACTATTGTACCCACTCATCTCCCAATGTTTTAAACTTCAACATTTCTATCTCACTAAAATCTCCACTCATTTCAGCATACTTTATTCTTCCTTTAAATATCTTTGGTTACTGCATTTCTGAAATGAAGTGCAACTATGGAACAAGGGAAGGGAGGATTTCCCCAAGGAAAAACGTAGATTAAAAAGGAGTCACAAGGAGAGGGCAGTCAGTGTTGAAGTTGGAGGACTTTCAAAAATGTTGCTACTGTTATATAAAGTCTAATCATAAGGAACACATTCACACGTATACTTTAACACAGGGGTAAGCACCGTTTTAAAAATCATTTTTCAACCTCAGCATTTCAGGGACATGGCTGATTGAGAAAGAATACAAGGTCAGAGTTTTAAGGTTTTGAAAGGCTTAGCATACTTATTTTGAAAATCCTAAAAACATATTTAAAATCATGTGGCTGATAAGAAGCCTTTTGCCATTAAATTTCAGTGGCATGATCCTAAGACGCTCCAGAATAATAGCAAAATACAGATTTGGGAATAAATAAGGTTGCTGAGAGTTATAAAAAGCTCATCCCTGTTTTATCTGTACCTGGATACATGTTACGACTTGCAACATATTGCCAGACACATAATCAAAATTTCAGGCACGCACAACATTCCCCGACAATATATCCTACTTTTACAAAGGTTAATTATTGCTATCAAATTGTTTCGTTCTGATCTGGTTTTCACCTAATATTTCTTCCAAGGCACCAATTGACAAAAACTTAGGTTGGAACAAGAGGTCATTTTGGCTGTGGTGCTTTTGGGCAGTGTTAGAAACAATGCACGCCTCCTAGATAACTTTAAAAGAATTCTCCAGTGTGTGTGTGTGTGTGTACACATGCATATACATAATATCCTGCCTTTTAAATGAGGTACTGTCCTTGTTAACTATAACAGCAATAGAGCACGTAGCTTTTGCGTTCCAGTGAATATAATGAGAAAGTTATTGAAAGTGTGTTTACGCAGTCAAGGAATTCTTTTGATTCTGCCTGGTGCGTCTCTCTATACAAAGTCTGTGCGCGACGATCTAATCGCTAAGAAAGTGTAGTGTGCGCTTTTAAACTTGAACTCTCCAAATGACTAGATCTTGATATATTGTTGCAAAGGCTGTTTCACAGGAGGTGACATGTGTCATTTCCCACCGAAAACATGAGTTAACTCCGTTTCTCTTTGAGGTTGTTGCTTCTTAGATAAGTCTTCCGTTCCATATAAAGATATTGAACAATGAAGTATGCACCTAAACCCAAACCACAGCATGTTTGAAACATGAAAAAAAAAAGAATCATAAAGTACACGATAGCATTACTCTTATCAAATAATAGTCTCTCTCCCAAATCCTCAGACCTTAAAGGTGTTCAAATGTATTTATTTTGAGACGAATGAATTTCTTTATTTAACCTGCAGCAACTTATATTTTAGAACTGATTTAGCACATTTCTCTGATTCAGTAGCCGCAGGGGTCTTTGCTTGGTCCCCCAAGATTCTTTGTTTCCCATTGTTTAATATCTTCAGAAAAACTAAAACCTGTACTGGGGCTGCTACCAAAATGAAGAAGGAAATTAGGCTTAAGATTACTTGAAGTGGTGTTAGGAAAATCATCATCAGAGCAAGACGAGAGTTGTCCTCGTTCCTTTTTGATCATTCAGGTACGTTAGGCCAAGGGTGTCAAACTGGCGGCCCGCGGGCCGAATGCAACGCCCAGCTCCACGAAGGCAAATGTCGCAATATGTCACGTGACATCAAAGTGACATAGCAAGTTTGACACCCGTGTGTTAGGCAATATTAATTGGTGTTCTGAACAGTACATATATCCAAATAGCCGAACACACAAAATAGCAATAGCAATAGCACTTAGATTTATATACCACTTTGTAGTGCTTTACAGCCCTCTGAGTGGTTTACTGTGTCAGCCTCTTGCCCCCAACAATCTGGTTTTTCATTCTACCGACCTCTGGAGGATGGAAGGCTGAGTCAGCCTTGAGCCAGTCAGAATTAAACTCCTGGCAGTCGGCAGAATTAGCCTGCAATACTGCATTCTAACCACCGCGCCACCACGGCCCCTGATAGAGTAGCCCACTTCTGACAATTAAAAATATATATTGTCATTTAAATCATTTAAAGAAATAGGCATGATTATTTCCATTTGGGATTCAGTATCTGTGAGAAAACACACCATGGCTAATGAGAGCTTTGCATTAATATATACTGTACCCATCTGTTTACAGTTGTTTCAGGGTTAGTATGTAGTTTGACCAGGAATCTGATGTAACTGTGCTGGATACCTCTAAACTCTATACTAGTATATAACTTCCTGTACCAATCAGGCCCCAGTGAGGGATAGGAGTGTAGTACCCAGTCCTGCCAATACATTACAGATACATCCTCTGGTGTATTTGCCAAGAAATAAAAGAACTTACCCCCAAATAATATCGCCATGTACATTTTCAGTACATAAGGAAAGTAAATAGTTAGGTCAAATGGAAAGAGTATTCGGACGGAGTAAGTGCCTGAGGCTTCAAAGTGAGGCAATGATTCGTATATGGCAAATGCTAGGGGACAAAAAGAAGAAAAATCAGCCAAGTGAAAAATTCCAAATAGGTAAAAATGTCTCATTTCTGCATAATACATTCAATCCATATGGATATAGGTTAGGCTCAGGATTCAGCCATGACTAGAGATCCACAATTAGAAGTTATCGTTATAGAACAGGAGCGGCTAATCTCCAGACTTGATTGGATCCCCATTTTCCTCAGCCTTATACAAGATAGGCAATAGCTTCCAATGCCGGGAGCATTGGAATGCTGGGAGGTCAGCACATCTGGAAGAGCACCAGTCCCACCCCAGGGATATCCAACCTTGGCAACTTTAAGACTCGTGGACTTCAACTCCCAGAATTCCCCAGCCCACATGAAGTGGAAGTTCACAAGTCTTACAGTTGCCAGGGTTGGACCCTGCTCTTCTACTCTAAAAGAACTGACACTGATTTGAAGGAGTACTCCTATGATACACGCACACATCCCATGTTGTTTCAGAGAAGTCATTTTTCCAAGAGGTAGCATCACAGGAAAAAAAAGTTACCAACTTTAGGAACCATTGTTGCTGAACAATATTTGCCTTGCGAAGCACGTGACACCTTATTGGAAATATTCTCTTATGGAGAGCCCTCATATTTATCTTGCTGCAAATTCTACAAACGCATTCTACAAGCCTGTAAACATCTCCAGGTAGTCCTCGACTTACGACCACAATTGAGCCCATAATTGATGTTGCCAGGTGAAACATTTGTTAAGTGAGTTTTGCCCCATTTTACGACCTTTCTTACCAGAGTTGTTAAGTTAGTAACACGGTCGTTAAGTGAGTCTGGCTTCTCCATTGACTGGGCTTATCAGAAGGTCGCAAAAGGGGATCAAGTGACCCCACAACACTGCAATTTGTCATAAATATGAGCTGCTAAGCTTCTAAATTCTGATTATGTGACCAAGGGGATGCGCAAAGGTCGTTAAGTGTAAAAAACGGCGATAAGCCACTTTTTTGAAGGCTGTTGTAACTTTGAACAGTCGCGAAATGAACTGTTGTAAGTCGAGAACTACTTATATCTAGAAGAACGATCCAATGAAACTTACTCCTAATTAAGTATATACAGAGTGTCTTTGTTTAACAACCATTTGTCAAGCAACTATTTCAAGTTACAGTAGCATTGAAAGAACGGTAGTTATAGCCAGTCCTCAAAGATACAGTCGTTAAAGCACCCCCATGGTCATGTGGGTGCCGGGCAGCCCGTCCGCATGTACAAACCACCGCAGCATGGGCTTCATCTCGCTCCCCACATAGGTTCCCTCCCCCATCTCCGCCCTTTTGGCTACCTTGCACTCTACCGTCACCTACTTCTGCCACCCTCAGCTGATCTTCACCGTCATCTTCCTCCTGTTACTGAGGTGCCCCTGGCCAAGGCACCCACGCGGACTCTTCACAAGTTTGCCCGAAGGGCCGGCAACTGCCTCAGCTAGGAATGCATCATCAGGAAAAAGATGGGCGAGAGTGGAGTGCAGAGGGACCAAAAGGACAGAGGTGGGCACCTCCCTAGGTGAAGCGGAGGTTGAACGGAGGCAAGTACAGCAGGGCAGGAGAAAAGCATGAGGTCCTCGCTTAACAACAACATGGTCCTCACCTAACAACCGCTGCCAGAACTGCCACGCGTTCACAGGATGTTTCACCTAGCGATCATCCCGCTTAGTGATGGACATTCTGGCCCCAATTAGGGTCATTAAGCAAGGATGAGCCGTGCAGAATTGCAACGTCAGAAATTATAGCCTCTTCCTCCACTTACCTTGAGCCAAAACTGAGAGAGGATAGAAAGGAATCCACAGAGAATGGTAGAGCCAAGCTAGTCCTTGAAAGGATATCCCCGTCTCCAATAATATACAGTATGTGTATCTAGAAGGAAAAAGAGGGCACGGGAGTCGCATCACGTCTGCCATGTTGTCAAATAAATGGTACCACTATTATGGCTACTACTGCCTGCTCATGTGGCGGCTGAATCTCACGCAGCCTTCATAACCCAGGTTCCCTGCAGTTGTGTTATAACTGCCATTGTTCCAACTCAGAAGACTGCGCCTGGAAATGATCAAATGATTACATTTGAATCCTGGTCAAGAGGATTGATCAATTGATTGGTTTGATTTCTAATAACCGTCCATCTCAACAAGTAATCCTGGGTGGCATACTTCATAAGACATAAGAACAACTAAAACTATTAGAACAATTAAAACACTATAAAATAAATATATCCGGCACCAAAGAAAGCTGCTACTATGGATGTTAATGCAACCAAGAAACAGAGCCCTTTACGCACTCGAGGCCCCGGGCTCGGGAATACAACCCTGGCTTCACAATCTTATGAAAGGCCAGCAGGGTTGGACTCATCTGGATATCAAAGGAAGAATATTCCAGAAGGCTGGGACCTGCGACAGAGAAGGTCCTGGTTCTTGCCAGCTGACATTCTGTGGCAGATGGGACCTGCAGCATCTCCAACCTGCCTGACCAAATTGAATAGGTAAAAACAGATTTGAGAAGGATGATTTGATTGATCAACTCTTTCAACATTTGCTAGGTTTCATAGAAATCAGAATTAATCAGCAGTGACCTGTTTTTTTATTGGCTCCAATAAATTGCAGGAAACTCAAGAAACTAGTTTGCTTACATTTTTGCTCACTGAATCATACAATGTTTTTGTGTTGCCTCAATTCTCAGGAATCAACAGAGTCTAAAGCAACTGCTTTCATTAATAATGCATTTGCAGTGTCCGAATGTTCTGGATATCGATATTATCAAAATCTTGGATTCTAATATTCTGGTTATTGCTTCCTATTGATAATGTTCCACAAAAGAAGACAATATGCAAATCTGTAACTAGAAAGGTTGGATCTTTTTGGTAAGGGAACGCACATCCTTATCTTTTGAGCTATGTTGCAAAGAAAGCCTCCCAGATAATAACAATGAATTCCATAAAGGGAAGACTTGGTGGTGTTTCCACAGGAGTGACATTAAATTCTCACCTGATGACATCAATGCAACTCCAAAGGAAAAATAAGACACATACAATGCCTTTCCCTTGAACTTCTTCTTGACTTGCTATTGCAACAAATAAGATGACAATTCTTTCTGTGATCTGGAAAAAGTAAGATAGTTTGTTTCTCGACTCGTTCTCTTGGGAGCATCAGTGTGATAAAAGCAGCCACAGGAGCTACTATTTTCAATTATGATAAAGGTTGCATCGTAGAAGAAAAGTGTCCTGTAGCTGAGTAATGTAAGCCCTTCAGTCAATTCAGTTATTTACTCACCCTAATTTTCTAGGTTTGACATATTGGTAAGCACAGAGGCGGAATTCACATACCACGATAAATTAAAAGATGTTTATCTAATCGGAATATTATGTAAACACAGCTGCAGCAGTGCAGCATTGGATGCACTAAATCAGGGGTGTCAAACTGGATTTCTTCGAGGGCCGGATCAGTATTGTAGTTCTCCGCATGCCAGCTGGTGGGGGCAATGGGCAGGATGCCTTCTGAAGCACCCTGCCGGCCAAAACAGGGCGTGAGGGGCCACACGTGGCCACCCCATGCCCTGTTTTTGGCTTGGATGGCCTCTTGCAGCATTTTGACTTCCAAAATGCGGGGCATGGGGGGCCACGCACGGTCCCCCGGCACCCCGTTTTGGCCGGCAGAGGCACTACGGGCCATTCCTTTAGTATTTCCAGGCTGGCCCCATGGGCCAGATTTAAGCACGCCACAGGCCAGATCCGGCCCATGGGCCTTGAGTTTGACACCCCTGCACTAAATACTAAGATAATAAAATACACTTTTTCACTATTTTAATTTTGACATTAAATACTTCTTGCTATCTTAACTTAGAAAACACAATAATGTAATAATTTTCAAAGTAAATTATTATCCATAAATAAGTAGTAGTATTTAGTAGCTCACTAAATTTCCAAACAATGCAGTTGCCATTAAAAAAAATGGGTAGCAGTTTTGCAGAACCTTGAGTATAAGAATACAGTGTGAAGGTGACTTATTTTATGCAAACCAGAATCAAGTTTAGCTACAGATTAGAATTGGGATGAAACCCTAGTCTTTAGTTAAGCATATGCAGGTAATCCTTGTTTTAATTGCTTGGTTTAGCAACTTTTTGCAGTTAAGACGGTGATGAAAAAGTAACTTTGCAGCCACTCCTCACATTTACGACCGTCATAGGTCTGTAAAGTAAAGGAAAGATGAAATAAGATCATAAAATCATGATATTTCACTTAGCAACCACTTCATTAGAATAAGCATTACCAAGGGCAGGGGAGTGAAGAAAAGGAAAGCACAGTTGAGGACGTGTTATTTCCCAGTTAGTTTCATATAACGACAGTCGCTGGTTCCAATTGTAAACAAGGACTACCTCTAGATAATTTTTTGATATTGCGCATTTTCATATTCATGTTGTTGGTTTTTGTTTTTTAAAGACTGAAGTTCATAATCCAAATTCCATATCCTGTTTTCTACAATCAGATGTCAGAAACTGAAAATGCGTGCCACTATTTTATAAAATGTATGCAAAGATGCCTTCTTTTTCCATTTGTACTATTGTTCTTGAATTTCCTCTACCTTTATACTCTATTTCCCAATTTGTAAGCATTCAGGATTCTGAGGTGCTACTCTGTGGCTTAGCCAGTGCAAAAGCAGATACTAAATCAATTAATAGCCCACAATTAAAACAGCAATTACAAATATTGCTGTTTTAATTTAAATCCCAACTTGGTTAGGAAATTCTGTTCACATTCTGTTCTAGTGAGAAAGATTTTCATCTTCCCACCTCCCCACCCCCATGAAAAATGCAGTTTATTCAATGTGTGTCATGTCCAGACACAATTCTAATCTGATTAACCCACAAAGATCTCATTTTTAAAAGGATTGATCTGGCAGAAACCAAGAATGCAGGTTACAGTTCACTTCAATTATGGAAAGTCACAGAGAGACTTTAGATCAGTCAGTATTTAATAGGCTAATCGACACCACAAACTTCTGGAGAAAAAACCTGGAATTGGGAATATGATATATCCTGTCTTGAATTACTGAACAAAAATGTTCAGTGTTATAATCCTTGCTTGCTGACTGCTTGTTCGGTGACTGTTAGAAGTTATAATGGCACTGAATGAGCGATACTCATATTCATTCAGTGTTATTATAACTTCTAACAGTCACCGAACAAGCAGAATGAGTGATACTCATTCATTACATACTCAGATCATATACTGAGTTTATGCATGAAAACCGCACAAATTTATTATAAACAATGGCATTCTAAAAGGATTCACTGGAACATCTGTTAAAACAATCATCTGCCAATAATGAGAAAGTGGCGAGAATACAGAGTTGAAAAAGTAGTATTGAAAAATGAGCAGGTTAAAATAGCGTGAGATTTTGAATACAAACTGATAACCCACACTGCCTGTCTTCTCAGGTCAGGACGGGAAAAATAATGACAATGAATCATGCCTTTCATCCATGTAGGAGGAATATTGACAGATTCTACGTGCCAAGAAACATAGGTGAGAATGGAATGTTGCAAGTACACCAAACAGTTGAAGGGGGGGAGGAAAGGGGGGGCATTGGAAGAATATCTGAAGGACGTTGAAGAAAATGCACGGAAGCTAGTATGGTACGAAGGCTTCCCGAGGACTGGAGAGACCAAACCGTCGTACAAGAAAGTCCAAATGAAAAACAGGAAAGAGACGTTACAAGGCAAAGTATTACGTGGCCAGCATCTTAAAAAAAAAAGAATAGCAGTCAAAGCAGATAATCTGACAATGATGACTAAGAGCTGGAAAACCGAAGAAAGAGACAGAGGGGTCTAATCCTGACTGCAGAAGATCAAGCCTTAAGAACCCAACGCCGCCTCTGAAAAGAAGCCGGAGAAAGGGGACCACCCAGTTAGCCGCAAGAAGATCGCGCGGTCTGACTGCAAACGACAGCGTGACAAAATAGCAAGGACGCTGCACTGAAATAGCTGCAAGAGTTGCCAGCAAGCAAGAGCTGGTGAGACCACAAAATAGACGAAGTCGCAGAAAGCGACGTAAAAACGCCGAATCCCTTTTAAATGTGTGGCTTGACTGTGTATCCAACCACAACGTAATAATAATAATATCTTACACACATTCCTTTTTGGACAGGGCTAGAATTAGCTTATCCAAAGAAAGCCAGTTTTTATCTTTAAGCACAGTTGTCTCAAGCAGCCAATCCTAAATCCAGGAAGACGTGTCAAAGAATTGGAGGACAAAACACTGGATTCCCTAACTGGTTTTCCAGCCTCACCCACAAAGGAGAAACCATAGTTCAGCAGTAGCAGCAGTGCCAAAATAAATTGAACTACTGGGCTAGTCCGTTCTTATACATGGAGGGAGAACAACATCCTGCTCTTGATCTTGGGTGTGAAATGACTTCTTGTGCCATCATGAGACTCTAATCTTCAAATTTCACACCTAACTCACGAAACTCAAGCAAAAAAGCACATTCATACAGCACAACTTACAATAAATTTGGGGGAATACGTGTGCACATACTTTGGTCGTGTTTGCTGGCAATACCTTTCCAGCTAGTGAGTCAGGTTCTTGGGAGGAAGATAAGTTTTAAAGATGCTAATCTGTTATTAAATTATATTCCAGGAATCTGGAAATCCTGCATGAAAAGCTCTGGATTTATTCCACCTTCACTGTTGCCAAAGAAAATTAAAATGCTCATAGGAAGGACACGTGTATATACCAGACCCTTAAAGGTTGGCCAAATCAAATTTATATAATACTCAACCTCTGAGTCATCTTTGTATTCCCAGAGGCAAGTTGAGAGGATGTGATATCATATGATCTCGTTTTAATTTGCTACTTAAAAAGTTAGTTTAATGATTTGTATAAACATGTTTTTCTTCTTTTGGTATGGTCAAAAACCACATTTATTTTAGCTTATCTAAGATCAGTTAGGAAGAAGCAGAGGAAAAGTCTGAACTAGAAATGATTGGCTATCGGCACTGTACATCTCTTGCCTTTTTAATACTGTGACAGTTTAGTATCGTTTCTATATTGACTAAATATTGTCACCATATAGATTACAAGGAAACGTGATTATGGAGTTGATACTGGAGTTGATCGACTGAGTCCAAACATTATGTCAGAAATAGCCAACTTCTGCCCTGTATATATTTTGAATTCCAAGTCCAATAATGAATTCCTATTGGTCATCATAGTCATAAACTAATAGGTATTTAAATTCAAAATAACTGGTGGGCATTGCCTTGCCTATCCCTGTATTAGAGGATGGCTTCTTCAGTTTTAATGATAAAAAATGATGCAGGTTTAGTTTATAGAGAATGTATTGACGATGGAAAGTGGCAGCTTTTTTATAAAATTTGCTAAAACCTTCTGATTGTCTTCTGATCGTATTTCTCATCTATATTAAGCTTTCTTCCAAAACTCTGATCCACTGTGAACTGAGCACTTTTATCACTCATGTTTTTAATTGGGAACGTTAAAATGGTATCCAGAATTCAGACCTAAAAGCAACTCGTGCTCATAAGCTCTCTATTACTATGTGTTGTAGTAAAAAGGGATTGTGCTTGGGGATATAGGCAGAGAAAAATATTTAATGGTGCTATCCTAAAAATGTCAAAAGTAAATCTCATAGACTTCAACAACTATGTTCCCCAGGTAAATAATTTAAAATTTATAGTTCCCTACCTAAGTGTCATCCCACAATGCATCTCTCTAGTGTAATCTAAGTAGATATCCATAAGATTGTATTGTCAATCTCACTAAATGTAGTGTGTGTTACTTGTAAATAAGCACCTTCTGATTCAGCATTGTATTTATTACGGCCATTCTTTACACCCAGGGCATAATCAAAAGCCTAGGCTGAATTCTAAGCTGACAATCTTTCCACTAAAGAAAACCAGCATATTCTAAAATTATTTTTAAAATGTCATGATCTTGTGCATTTCTGTGGCATATTGATTATGCTATCGTTCTTATTTATCCTACCAATTCATTTTCTCAAATTCAAATTCTGTGGAAGAAATGCAAGAAAACCCCACCCTATCTTCATTCTAGTTGATTTGTTTTTCTCCCTTTCCTTTCAACTCACTAGTTAACCCATTTTTCTAAAAAATAAATTAAAAAAAATCATTCCAAATTCTGTTCTTTGACTTATGCCCTTTTCCTTTTGCATGGGCCTTTTGAGATTCAAAATTGACCGTTTTGCAAAACCACTATTTTCTGAATGCTCCTTTGACTTGACTGGGGCAGAGGTGGCAACCTGTGGCCTTTAGGGCCATATGTATCCCTTAACTTAATTGTATGCAGCTATGAGCATCAAGTCAATTACGACCTCTATTAAAAGGAACTATAACCTCCGGGCAGCCTGGTGCTTGACAGAAAAAAGGCAGAAAAGAAAAACAGCCATAATTTCAGTGTTAGATCCACTATTCTTCATTCATTTTTGCTCAGATAATGGTTATTGGAATGGATATCTTACGTGTTCGTTCCTGGTAGGCTTTGATAACTGTAAGTAAACAGTGTGTTATTTTGCCAGGACTTTCAGGATAATTTGAAGGCATACACAATAACCAGTGGCTTATTGTAGCAGTGGTCAAAGTCTTTGTACAAAGCCATTATACAGGTAGTCCTCAACTTACGGCCACAATTGAGCCCAAAATTTATGTTTCTAACCGAGACATCGGTTGAGTGAGTTTTGTCCCATGTTACCATTTTTCTTCTTAACCACCTTTGTTAAGTGAATCACTACAGTTGTTGTTAAATTAGTAACCCGGTTGTTAATGAATTTGGTTTCCCCATTGACTCTGCTTGTCAGAAGGTTGCAAAAGGGGATCACATGACTCTGGGACACGGCAACCGCCATAAATGTGAGACAATTGTCAACATCTGAACGTAAATCACGTGGCCACAAGGATGCCGCAATGGTCATAACTGAAAAACAGTCCTGAGTCACTTTTTTCAAAACCGTTATAACTTCGAACCATCACTAAACAGTATAAGTCGAGGATGACCCGTATCTATATGATTCAAAGCATCTGCATATTAGCTACACTGTATGATAACGTGATCACAAGCCACATATAAATTTAATACATAAATAAATAAAGATGCTGGGTGTAAGGTTGGTGGGAACAAGATCTGAAACACTAAAAAGCCTGACTGCATGATTTAGCTCATTCAGTAGTTGGGTACAGTGAAAACTAAATTCCAGGAGCATCTGGAGGAAGTAAAGATTCCCCTTTCTGATCCAAGGACAGGAGCTAAACAGAGAAGATGTGCAACCTGAAATTCATTTGCAACTAGCTCTTACACGCTTTTGAGAGGGGAAATAAACAATCGTCCCATTTGGATATGACACTCGAATGAATAATATTCATATCTGGATTCCTAGATAAGTTCACTATTTCTACAGAGTGATTGAAATTAATTCAATTCTTTTCCCCACATCGTAATGAAAACAAAGCCAACACCTCCTAACTCCTTCAGTTAGAGGCAACATAAACCACACGTGTGAAAATTATCAGAGGCAACTTTCAGGTACTGTATAATCTCGGACGTGCAGACAGATAGGTTTGCCTTCCTATGGTAAGTAATCAGTCACGTGTGAACTTTCTCTCATTGACTTTCATCACAAGTATCTGCTGTGGGATTTTAGGGAACAGTAAGAATAACCAAAGGGGACTGAATTCCAAATATATATCAAAGTCCTAATCTTGAATATGATGATAGTTTGCCCATACCTGTAAGAATCTTGGGAAAAACTGATCCTTCTCAATGCCAAACCAAATATGCAGGAGCTCTAGTATAGATGCTAGCTGGCAAATACGCATCACAAGTCCAATAGAATGGAAAGTGTCTGCAACAGAATCTATAGATGCAAAAGGAAAAATAGGAAAGACTGATTTAAATTTTTAGGATACTCCCTGTCAGCCTTGGAAGCCATAATTGAGAGGCCTCTGCAGGCTGCCGCACTAAACACATGGGAATTAAGGAGGGGGTAATTTCTCATAGTTAGAGGGGTTCGTAGACACAACAACATTCTTTCTAACTGTGCCAAGGCCATCCTGTCCAGCACCTGGAAGAGGA
>JANHFL010005469.1:0-13799 GCA_032468155.1 Oxyrhabdium leporinum
AGGACATACAACATACATTGTATGATAGTCTTTGACTGCATTATTTCTCATTCAACATTCCAGGGGGGAGGGAGGGAGGGAGCCCTGTGTACCCTTCCTGGTCCATGCCATCACTCCCTTCGCATTCCCCAACTTGTGCTTTCTATTTTGGATCCTGAAGTCATTTTAACATATTTTAGTGATACAATGTGAAATAAAGTAGCGGCATTGGTGTGCTGGAGTCTGCTCCTACCAGATCACAAGAACCAATTGTTAAATTTTCTAGAATTTCGCAGATTGGTTGAAAGCAAAATGACTTGGGTAAGAGTATTACGAGACCTGAGAGCAAGGCATCAGTCGTTTAATAGTGAGGCAACAACAATGCAGCCAGCAGAACCAGTTGTTAAAGTGTTATTAGCTACCACCAGATATAGGGAATACATGGGATTTCAGACATGGATCACTCTCCCTACTACCTAGCTGAGTCCCTGCTTATGCTTCTTGATACTGGCCTGGATTAACAACATATTTCCTCAAATTTATGGTACTCAGACATGCTGGTGCAAAGTTTGAAATAGCTTGGGAATTCATGGGCCTCACCCAAAGCACTGAGGGTCTGACTCACAGTGGTGATTATATGTTGTATGTATTTTGTCTTTGGACAGAGATGTGGTCTGAAGTTGGGGGATGTTACAATATTTCTCACAGATTGATCATTCTGACTGCTTTTTAAACACTCCGTAACTACTCCCTTTGACAGGGAGGTGGGATCGATTTGATTCCTTTGCTCCAGGCACCTGAAGGACTCTACAGAGTTCAGAGGGCACTTGGTGAAGTTTCTGTAGATAAGGTACACAGTTCAACTGGGGTCTTAGTCACTTCTTGTGATGAATGAGCAGAAGCAGACTTGGATCAAATTGTCTCTGATGTCTCTTTACACATAAGTTTCTGGAAGATTCTCAAAGGAACTTTGAGAGATGAAATAGCACATATCCTTGGAAGAAGACAAAGAAATAATCTTAGCAAATGCAAGGGGCTTCATTAAGGTCTGCATCGTGACAAAAGCAGCAAAATATAGTTATTTTTCCACTCTGCATTATGGATTGCCATCCAGTGACTTTCTGCATGTGTTCTAAAGACCTTTCTGCTTCCTTCAACACCCCACCATTGTCAAGACTTGTAAGCCTCTCTTGAGTGATTGCTTTTGATTGTGGATAACTGTGATGTGATGTTTTATTATATTGACATATGTTTTAATGTTTGTATTTGCTGATTTTATTCCTTGTTTATGTGTCCTGAGATGTATATTGATTGGACAGCTATATTAAATATAAATAATCAAACTTTGTCCATGAACCTGTATTTAATTAATGCATTCAAACTACATACGTACTCTGTATGAAAAGAGCAAGTTTAACTGAGGCTTGTAAAGTACATTCTCATTAATGATTTAGTAATGTAATTATTGGATTACTAATATATCCAGTGCTACTAATAGAAAGTAACATGAGCAAAGTGATATTCATATAATTTAAAATTATATGTTTTGGATTCTAAGGATCTGATATTCTGTCTGTAGTGTCTCTTTTTCTTTTCTTTTTTTTTTAAAAAACCTGCAATTCACTGTAAAATGCTTCACTTGCGAATCTGAATAATTATTGTTCCCACCTCCTTAAGCAGGGAGAACATGTTTCTTCTTCCACAGAAAAGGAATAAAAGATCCTTCATTCTCCCCCTTACTCCTTTTTGCATGAGAGAGAACTGCAAGATAGTGAGGATTCAGGGGCAAGTCATCTTATTTTTGAGCTCATCTCAAAACATGAATTGTTTTACTACTCTTAAGGTAGATAAACATAGATTTATCTCAGCTTATTTTGATAAAAGTGAAAATATCTGTAACTTAAGAAATGCAATTCTTAGCAGTGATGCTTTGTCTGAACAAGATGTACCTGAGATGGAAACATTGACAAAGTTTTCATAGATATTAAAGAAAACTACAGGTAGTTCTCGACTTACCAACAGTTTGCTCAGTGAGAGTTCAAAGTTACAAGGGCACTGAAAAAGTGACATGACCATTTTCACACTTATGACAATCACAGAACCTCCATGATCACATGACTTACATTCGAATGCTTGACAACTGACTCACATTTATGACCATTGCAGTGTCCCAGGGTCATGTGATTACCTTTGCAACCTTCCGACAAACAAAGTCAATGAGAAAACCAGGTCCATTTAACAACCATGTTACTAATATAACAATTGCAGTGATTCACTTAACAAATACGGCAAGAAAAGTCATAAAATGGGGCAAAACTCACTTAACAAATTTCTCACATAAATTTTGGGCTCAATTATGGTCATAGGTTGAGGACTACCTGTATTCGACATTTTCTACAAAGTTAGCCCTTTATGATCTGCAAGATCAGGAACAAAAAGTGTTGTTAGGAGTCTTACCTTATTGTATTATATTGTATTGTAACAGAATATTGAAAGCTAGACAAAATCTTATTTACTTCAACTTATACACAACACAATCAATGCAGAAATGTTTTGAATTTCTTTCTCACACTTTTTCTTAGCATGCAAATATCTCTTCTCTAACAGTTTGGCATTCTCCTCCCTCATTTCTGAGTCAAACAATATTCCATCATTCCATCATCTAAGCCAGTGGCCCCAAACCTTTTGGGCACCAGGGACCAGTTCCATGGAGAGGTTCTTCCACGAACCAGAGGGGGCATGGTTTCATGTGCTGCTTGCATCCCATGGATGGGGCTTTGCCTGTTTGCGCAGCCCTGTTTCTGGCAAATTGTGGACTGGTATTGGTCTATGGACTGGGGTTGGGGACCCCTGGTTTAAGCCATCAGAATCATATTCCATTTCCTGCATAAAAAAAATAGGTCAGGCAATTCATAAAGATTGATAAGCCTGAAATGGCAGATTAAGATGGAGCTGAAGTGCCACTTCCTTTCCCTTTTGTAGAAAATAAGGAATATTGTTCCTGGTGGCTATTGTCTGGTAAATCCAAAAGTAGTTCAGGGGCACAGGACTTGTGTATTTTAGATGGAATTTCTCCTGACCAGTTTGGATTCAGAAGATTCCAAGCTGAAAGACGCAGCTTGGGACAGGTTGCATGTGTGCCAGGAAGAGCAAGATAATGCCACTTTGGAGGTCCTGAATGAACACCAGTCTCAGGAGGAGACTAGCAATCGAGCATCAGGACTGACAGAACTCGAAAACATGCAAGTCAAGTAATGATGGGTCAGATTCAGATCCTCTCTTTATCCCTAGAATATATTCCATGGAATGTCAAGCAACACAAAGGTATTTAATGTGATTTCTTGCCTATCAAGGGCATTCCCATCCTTGGTTGCTTATGCCCACAGTGGGCATTTTTAAGAACTATTATTACTAGCTATTTTTTGATGGAAACAATTGCTTTGTTTACTGGAACTCTGCATTTGTCTCTAGAACCTGTTGCCTGTAGAAATTCTGCTCCTTTGAAACCAGGCTGGCTGACAACCCACATTTAGACTCTCGGGCACCTGAACTATGACCATCCATCCAATCTGACCATCTATCTGCTTCTCCCCTTGATTTTTTAGAACTCTTTGTAGACAAGTTCTCTAGGAATTGGACAAACCCACTGCACAAACCTGAAATTTTGTAACTGAAACACCTGAAGGGAGAGAATCAGCTGAGATTTAAACCCCGGTCTCTCTCGTTAAAAACAGTGCTCTAACCATTACACTATTCAGCTGTATGTGTGTGAGTATAATTATATGCTATCCTGTTGGCACCAATTCTTAGCAATCACATAGATTTTCTCTAGGATAATTTGTTCTCAACCTTTTCCTTCATGTCTTTAATTGGGGCATGTATTGGCACTGTCATTGAGTCCACTCACCTTGCCACTGTCATCACCCTTTTCTCTTTCATTCCACCTTTTTCCAATGTTATAGACTTCTCAGGAGAGCTAAATCTGTATGTTTCTGAAATATAATTATTTGAGCCCAGTCATTTGGGCTTCTAGGTTGATTTGCTCAATAAGCCATTTGTTTATTTTCTTGGCTTTCTAGACTATTTTCAGGAGTCTTCTCTGATCCCAAGATGCAAAAATATAAACACTTTTACTGTCTTGTTTCTTCAAAGTGCAATTATCACTTCCATATAGTATCACAGGGAAAACAATTGCCTGCATGATTCTTATCTGGGAATAGGTATGCATACTTCAAGGCATGTGAATATTTTTTTTCAAGGCCTTCACAGCTAGTCTACTATGTGATAGTCTGTAATGCAGATAATTCCATTTTTTCAGTTCCTTGACCTTTGTTATTTAGAGCTTGCAGATTATTTGGATTTTCAACTATCAGATTCAGTGGTGGAATCTAAATTTAACCACCACTGGTTCTATGTGTGTGGCTTGGTGGGCATGGCTTGGCGGGGATCATGTGACTGAGTGGGTGTAGCCAACTTGACGTCACTCATGGCAAGGTGGGGCGGTGAGGATTCCACGCATGCATGCTAGGCTTCCGCACATATGCATGGCTTCAGCCACATGGCGAGGCTCAACCGAGCAGCCTTTCGGGACCTGCTCCCCTCCATCTCTGCACTCCAGGAAGCGTATGATTCTCTCTGCAGCAGTGCCGCTCTTGCTGGGAGAGCGTCTTGTGCAATTTAGCAGCTGTGAGCCACCACTTTCCTCTAAGTCCCATCCGGAAAGAGCTGCAGCACAGAGAAGCAGCAGCCTTGTTGAATGCTGTTTCTCTCAGTCACAGCGCTTTCAGGATGGGACTTACAGGACCCAAAGCAGCAGCTCACAGCTGCTACATTGTACAAGATGCTCTCCCAGCAAGAGCAGCAGCGGAGATAAATGGCTGCCAACCCATAGAGCAAATGGAGCATCTCCGCGAGTGACCAAGGCTCAGCAAGGGATGGAAGAAGCAGCTGAATGATCTCCGGTGCAGTGCTTTACAGATGGGACTTCTTACAGGTAAGAACCACCGCCCGTTCCATTCCCAAACTGCTTCAGCCCTCCTGCGCCCATCAGCCTAGCACAGCAGGCTGCAGGCCAGATAAATTGCTTCGGTCTGGGGGGGCGTAGTTTGAGGCCAGAGTGAGGCGGCGGCATATGGGTGGAGGCTCCAGATGGAGCAAGGCCAGAGACGGGGAATGGTGCATTCCCCAACCTGGCCTAGGTGAAGGGTGATCGGGTAGAGGCTCCAGAGCAAGGGTGGAGCCAGGGAATGGCACATCCCTGGGCCCTGACCCGAGTCGAAGGGCAAGTGGGCAGCATGCTTACCCTTGGTGAGCAGAGCGGGCGAGATGCAGAGACAAGACACGGAGATTAGCTTGGCTGTGTGGCAAAGATGAGATACATAGGGCAGGGTGGGACAAACGAGCGGGCAGGGCGGACGTGAGTGAGTGAGTGGGCAGGTGGGGGCAGGGCTAGCCAGAGGTGGTATTTGCCGGTTCTCTGAAGTACTCAAAATTTCTGGCACCAGTATGCCTGAACCGGCTAGATTTCACCTCTGATTAGATTAGTATCTTCAGTAGAGCACAGTTTATTCATGTCCCTTCTTCCAGTTTGAAAATCACCTTTTTTTCCAGTTCAGTTCCTTATATTCCAAATATCAGTTGAATAGACTTATCTCATTCCTTTGCCAATGTGGAAGCAGTTTGTTTTGCCGTGTACTATTCTTAATTATTATGATTATGATTTTTTATATTTGTAAGCTGCCCAGGGTTACCTTAAGGTAAGCCTACAAATTTTATCAATAAATAAATAAATGAAGCTTCATGTCCTGTTGATAGGTTTAGAATGAGTAAAATGAATTTCTAAGCATATTTCAGAGTTTGATATTGTTAACATAATGAAAGGACTTTTTATAATCAATGAATCACATAAATCAATGACTTCTTTTTGGTATTCTATCATTTTCTCAAATATTCAATATGATCAGCAATAATTACTTATTTTAATAAAGCTTACCTTGCAATTAGGGGTTGTTATATTGGCTCAGTTGACCTATTATTTTTTAAACATTTGGGAATTGGTGCCACCTTGATAAGTCACTTTTGGAATTCAGCAATTCCTGTCTGTAGTGATCAGTTAAATTATTTGTTGTTTTAGTATGGTATGCTCCATATCTCTGTCTTGAGTATATCTTAAACAATTTAGGCCTTTTACCCAGGTTAAGACAATGTTCCAATCACCTGCTCTACAGAGTGCAACCATTCCTTGAAACTTGGAGACTACTCCCTCCATCACTCATGATGGAGTGACTATTCTGAATAAAAGATACTCATTTAATTACAAAATATTACAAGATTGACAGTGAAATATGAAAATGGAATTTGAACATCTCAGAAATACTGATATCCAAATCATTATTTATTGCCACGCATACCTATAATTTATTGATATACTACTAAAACCTTTGTTGTGATGACCTTTAACTGGGTGAAATGGTGCATCATAAGGCAACAATTTTTGTTAACTTACAAAGTATGTCCAAAATCCAGGACTCCTGAGGGAATGAAAATTTTGGAAGTTACAGCTACTTCAGTGCCACTGGGCTGCTGCTGCAGTCATGTGATTTTCATTTGCAACATTTTATGATAATTTCCCAGTCAGTTTTACAATCCTCACTCCTTTCCTAATCCAGCAGCAGCATTTACCTGCTTGCTGGAAAGGGAAAGAAAGAGAAGGGAGAGAAGAGGGAGGAAGGAACTCCTATGTACCCTTTCTTGGCCATATTACCTCCCTATATGCTTTCCCCAACCCATCCAGAACCTCTTACACACCCTCACACATCGTCCCTAACTTATGCCTATCTTGCATGCCTTCCCTGGCCATGCGGCACTCTTGGGCATCCCCTAGATACCTTTCCGAAATATCCCACCCCCCACTTGCTGTCCCTGACTTGCATGGCACATCTTACACACTCACAAGCACCTGCCCAACCCACATCACCTCCATATGTCACCTCCATTTAGTGTGGCACCACTCATACAACTTCTCACCCCCCATGCATTTTTCTTGACCTATGCTGCCTCCTGCACACCCTATCTGACCCACATGTCATCTCTTCATACTCATATGAAGGAGTACTCCTCTTATACACCCTTCTTGACTTGTGTGGTCATTGCACACCCTCCTTGATCCACACAGCATCTCTCATGCAACCCAGATACCCTTTCCATTCACACTGCCTTTCTGTGCACCCTCCCTAACTCATGCAGTATCTCTGGCATGCACCCACATACCCTTCCCAACCAAAGCAATACTTGTTGTTCACCCTCACATACCATTCCTGACCTGCAGTTTTTTGCTTCCTTCCCCATCTAGTAGTAGCCACTTACCTGTCTGCTAGCCTTGGACTTGCAATTTCCTGCTCGCTTTCCCACTGACTTTTTCTTTGCATGCTTCCCACAAGCAAAGTAAAAGGTAAGGAATTCAAGGAACGAAGGGAAGAAGGTCATCACATTGACAGGGAGAGAAAGAAGATAGGGAAAGTGCAGGGAAGAGAGAAACAGGAAGGGAAGAAAGGGAGAGGGGAAAAATGGAGGAGGGAAGGAAGGTTGGGGGGAGAGAAGAAAGGAAAAAAGGGAGGGAGAAAGCAAGGGAGGGAAGAAGAAAGGAAGAGTATGGGGATGGAGAAAGGAAGAAAGGGGGAGTGATAGGGAGGGAGGCAGAAAAGAAAGAGGAGGCAAGGAGGGAAGAAAAAGGAAGCAAGTAAAAAGAAGGAACATTGACAGAAGTGAAGGGAAGGGAAGTGAAGGGAAGGGAAGGGAAGCGAAGCGAAGATAAGATTTGTGATGCTCCCCGCCTGCTTCCCACAAGAAAATTCAATGGGGAAGCCGACAGGAAGTCAGAAATCCCTCTTGCTGATTTATTGCCAACTCTTGATATATGTTTCTCTGTTAGATAAGGAAATATCTATGAAATGATTACCGGATTACCTAGGACTGAGAAGAATGGAAATGGAATAGTGGAAAACAAAGAGTTTCTCTCTTCCTGCAAACAACTAAAACCTGGTTTGCTTTTGTTCCCATCATGTTGGTATTCTTGGGTACCATGAGTAAAAACAAGGAATATTTGATTGCCACTGTATGAGTTCCTTCAGTATAGTTGTTGAAAGGATGCTGGTTCATTATCTGGAAGCGACTTCAAATTTTTATGTTAAAAATACAACTTCTAGATAGTTGTTCCAATGTGAGAAAAATAACCTGGAATTTACCACAGGTAGTCATAATTTAATGATTACAGCTGGGACCAGGAACTTGGTTGTTATGCAGTGATCACTAAGTGAAAAATTGTGAGACTACAACTGTACTTATAATTTTATTTCAGCTTTTCTTTGCTTTACAATATTAGAAGGATATGACCCCCCAAACAACCAGGGGAGCCCAAATAGGAAGGTAGGTTTCTGGACTCCTGGCTCACAAGAAAGCCAGGTAAAAAGGCAAATTTTATAGCCTTTGTTCCCCACTACACAGCCCCCACCTTTGGGAATGCTCATCCTGGTACTGTGATAAGTAGCAGGAGGAGATATTTGTATATATATTCATTGGAGAGCAAGGGATTACAAGAGAGTAAGCAGGCACACAATAGGGAATACATTTTGAAAGGATTGTGCTAGTGCAGGCTATTTGCCTAGCCTGCTTATTTGGTTTGCCTTAGGAGGCAAACAAAAGCCTTTACTGTGAAACTGATTAGGATCTTGTTAGTGTTAGGTTCTAACCAATTAAGGTCACAGAGCTGAACTTGTTAACTTCTTGTTAGTACTTTTTAGGAATTATGCCTCCTATGGAAAAAAGCGGCTCAGAAAGAGGCAAACCAAACGGGCAATCTCTCTGCTCTGTCCGGGACAAATGGGAAAAGAAAGTGAGGCACAGGACACCATGTGACTTAATAGTGAACACATCACTGAGAGAGAGAGAGTGTCATAAATGCAAAAGTCATAAATGTATACATTGATTACAAAGTTACATTTTCATCACTGTCATAACTGCAAAGGGTTGCTGTCTAAGACAGTTAGTAAAAAAGGACTACCTGTGTTATTATGAACAATCCTGGACTGTTAAGCATAGGAACTCTAGCATTCCTGAACATTCCTTTTACCTTTTGCTTTCTGTCACTGGCTAACACGTCCCAATTCATCTCCATAATCTTTATTGGTTTCTGTGTCTTAAACAATTGCCCAATAATTTCATCCTTCTCAAGCTGGATGCAGTAAACAAGCAACATCCAGTAAACCTGAAAGTATTACTTCACATAAGCAAAGTGTCCTCAAATGTATTGTACTTCCAGCAATGTACAGACTACCTGAACACAGTAATGGCATAACAGTCATCAGACATATAATGCAATTACATAATAACATTGACAATGTAGCTGGAGGATGGAAGGACTCACAAATTGGAAGAATGGATAGTGAAGTTAATGTTGGCAGAGATTGTAAAATTGACTACAGGTAGTCCTCAACTTTTTCCCACGTTCTAAATTAATCTAATTAAATTAAGTTTTTAAGACTAGTTTTCATTGACAGCCAATGATTCTGAATTTGGGCTATAATTTCTGAACAAATTAAAGAATGGATTGTAATTTAGAACAAAAGCAGAATTGACTAGGTCTACATAGGCAGGGCCAGAAGTACTATCAAATTCATCATCATGTTTGGAACTACAGAATATAAGGTTATGAGAATCTTGTAAATTTTGAGAATCTTTGATCTAGGCAACAATTAACTGTTTAGCTGCAGCTGAAATCTCCAATCTTGTCCACTTAGTTCTCTTTCTCCTTCACCCACTGATCCGACAAAGTGCTTACTGCGTCTTGATTATCTTTATTTCCTCACTCACTCACTTTTCATCCCCAACATCCCCTGCCACTCCTGCAGCTCTACCTGCTCACTTTACCCACTAGTCATTCCTTCACCTGCTGATTCCTCAGTCTTCCTCCCTTCTTTTTGTTTCATGGTTTCATTCTAATGGCAGTGCCTTTTTTTTGCTATTTTTTTACTCTTTAGTCATAACAGTATGAAACCATTAGTCATTAATTCACAGAATTTTAACATTGTCTCACAGAGCAATTATTTTTATTGGTTTGACACAGATCAATTCTTTTACTTAGTGTTCAGAAACTAAATAAGACAAATCAAGATTCTGAATTAGAGGCAAGTATGGAGAGAAATCTTTAGACACAAAGATCCATCTCCTAGCTGTCAGTGGTATTTTTGTTAAATGCATAATGGTTAGCTTTCTGACAAAAATCATCCATCAGATTATGACATTTATCTTCCTAAAGTAAGA
Source organism: Oxyrhabdium leporinum (assembly GCA_032468155.1). Lineage (NCBI taxonomy): Eukaryota > Metazoa > Chordata > Lepidosauria > Squamata > Cyclocoridae > Oxyrhabdium > Oxyrhabdium leporinum. Next base: position 10,297 of record JANHFL010005469.1, read on the forward strand.
CAGAAAAGGCATCTGCAAGTTATTCCATCGCTTGGTATGAGACATTAATGTAATTTAAATCCGTTTCTACAGTCCACCAAATAAATAAAGAGATACTATGTTTTGATGCATTTTCTACAAATACTCATTAAAATTCTTAATGATAATTTTCTAGTAAAAGAATATTGGTCTTGTATCATCTATGCGGCTAAGCTCCTTACTTCACATTTCATAGACTGCTTTATTTACCACCAGAATAAAGGCCATCAAAACGTGTCATCTGAATGAAGTCTGAAACATGATCCTATCTTCAATTATTCTGTATCAATACAACATATGACATAGCACATACATATGGAAGAAGCTGCACATATTGGAAAAGAATCCACTTATACTCAGGTTACAAGAATCACTGAAATAATAATAGGTGTAAGGCGACATAAAAGAACTTACTGAGCAATGCAAGTGCACTCAGCATTATTCCAGTGCTGGAAGAAATACATTCTCTCTCATAAGCTAAAAATAGGCTAAGCTGCATTTACTGGATAAGAAATTATTCCCAAAAATAAATACCTGCAAGCTGGGGGAGCACACTGCCTTTCTTTCACTGAAAAGAACTGAAGCCTCTGCTAAAACAAAGGCCAATTACAGACTCGTGTAATAAAAACAAAAGTTCCTGCAAAGATGTAGCAGGCAAAAAGGAACAAATGACAAAAGCATTCATCCTGATGTTGCAACACAAACTCTGTCCCTTATGTACTTGCATTAGATGTCACAACACAAGGCCAAAAGAGCTAAACTTGTGCTGTGTTGTCACAGAATACATATCATATTTATTTGTTTATAAATTGTCTACCTAATTTATATAGATGCTCATCTCAGAAGCAAGTGATTCTGGGCAGTGTAGTTAGGAATGAACATCGTTAGCTGAAAAGGGTGGATTTGACTGAATTAGTTGTACTTTATTTGGGGCTTGGGTTTTTAGCTGGAGTGCTTGGCAACTGACACAGCACCCAAACCACACCACACCACTCAGCTAACCACCATGCAAAAAGTAACCCTACCATACATAAAATGGGTATTGGAAATGACAGCCAGAATTCTTCAACTTCTAGGAATAACAATAGCCCACAAACCCACAGCCACACTCTTGCCAGGAATTATCCACAACCAAAGACAACATACAGAAGGATGAAAGAAACAATGTAATTTACAAAATCAACTGTAACAATTGCAACCAATTATATGTGGGACAAACATCATGTCAATTAAAAAACAGAATCTATGATCACCAGTGGGCAGTCAAACACCACAATCCCAAATCCCTAATCTCTACCCACCTTGATACCAAATAGCACCAATTCGATTGGAGCAATGCAAGAATCATCAGCCACACTATCACCTGCCATGCACGTGAGTTTATTGAAGTCTGAAACGTCACAGGCAATTCCATCAATAGACACATCAACCTTCAACCAGCCTACGAACCCCTCAGAATTCAAATCAACTGCACAGCCAATCAGCGAAGGCACTGACTCTCAAACAACCCATGCAACCTCCTCAACCAGCACTTCACCTCCCAATGACCCTCACTGATGTGACCTCCCCATTACAAGACCTATTACAAGACCCTCGCCTGATGTGATCCACACCTGACCCATCACAAAACCCTCACTCGATGCAACCCACACCTCACCCATCACAAGACCCTCACCTGACATGACCTTCACATCACAAGATTTGACCACACAAAGCCTTCATAACCAGAGCATGAACACTGACATCCCTTAAACTTGGTTGAAGATGTTCTATTGGTATAATTTTTGTTATATCAATATAATTATATCAAACCAAATGTATTTCCTGTAACTAAACTAGAAAGGTTGGCATCAATTTATCATGAATATATTAGTATTCCTGGCCTCTAATTTGTAATATGAAATCTGAGTTTTTAAAAAACCAAGTTACAATTAGGAGTATCCATGAAAGTTACAAAATCTAAGTACATGGCAGAATTTAAATGTTTAGAAAAGGTTAATAGATTTAAGGAAGAAAGTTATCTCTTCAGCTGCATGTTGTCAAATAATAGTAATATGGATATGCTACTGTCTCAAATAAATACACAAATAATCTTGTTAAAAAAATAGTCTGCTGAAGGATACAGTATGCTATTGGATTATTGTGAGCATCCAGAGTTGCCTGTTACCAATGGAGGACAGTAGCATATCGGACATAAATGTTCAGAGTGTAATAGACAGAACCTACACAAGTATAAACACAGAGATATTTAGCAATGAGATATTTTTGATGCTAAAAGTAGCACTGCCTTTCTAGATTTCAGAGTTTAAAGTTAGGTATTTCCATTACCTTGCCTAAAAAAGGCTTTAGACTGATAGTCAAGAATAATTAATGTATTTCAAAGTTGAAATACATGTCCCAAGCCTTTTTCCCTCCCATCTTTTTTCAATCTCTGGCAGGACTGAAAGCTGACATAACATTTCATAAATTTGATGGTGTAATAAAACTCATATCTACTGATTTGTAGAACATTTATGGACCAATATTGAAGGATAATGTGTCATCAGACACCCAAAATTAATGTTTCTAAAGGCCATATGATCGCAAGCTACATATTTTGTGTCTGCATCTTAGTGTTCTAAATCATCTTTCTCTAATCTGATATGAATGATTATGCTCTCTGAGAAAGACAGGAATTCTCAGTAAAAAGACATCAAGTTAAAGACAACTGCATCCCTTTAATCTTGTTTGTCTCCAACTAATTCACTCAGATAAGTGGTTGATAAAGTTGAGATTCTAATTTTATCACATGATAGGTAGGAGAAAAAAAGTAGACAATGAGAAGAAGGCAGAATGGGCAAACAGCCAAAAAAAATCTACATGTTTCATCCTACTTTAGGACATTTAAAGTGACAGACATTTACTGTACAGTTAGAGGCAAAACCCAAGCAATTCAGTTTACAAGCAAATGAAAGAAGGGGTAACTTGTCTGTTTTCAAAATAGTGGACAATTTGCAATGACGACTAAACAATCTGGGAGAATGGCTCGTGGGGGAGGATCGCCTGAGACGGCGGCGGCCCTGAAAAGATGGTGGTCGGCGGAGATAAACGGGCTGAAAGAATATATAAATGAAAAGCTGAACGTGCAAGTACAGGCTTTGCATAAAGATATGAATGCGATATACAAAGAAATAAAGGTAGTAAAAGAGGAGTTGCGGGGTAATATAGGTGAGGTACGAACGGAGCTGGTGTCGGCGCTTCTAGGTGTGATCAAAATTTCTTCGGAAATGGCTGAAAAAATCGAAGATGTTTCGGAGACGACGGTATCTTTGGAGCAAAAAGCGCAGGCTCTGACTGAAGCGACAGCTAGAATTCAAGATGAAGTAGATTTACAACAGTGCAGAGAAATGGAATTTGCCCTGAGAATTAGGGGATTGCAAGAAGTTAAGAATGAAAATATATGGGAAAGATGTGCCAAGATTTTAGCTGGAGTTATGAATAATAAA
>JANHFL010005469.1:19288-30566 GCA_032468155.1 Oxyrhabdium leporinum
GCCGTCTCTACAGCATCGGTTATGTGACTGGGTGGGCGTGGCCAACTCGACATCACTCACAGCAAGGTGCCACTGCCCCATCTTGCCGTGAGTGACGTTGAGTTGGCCAGGCCCACTCAGTCACATGACCCCCACCAAGCCACACCCATAGAACCGGTGGTGAAAAAAAATTAGATTTCACCACTGTCCGTGATCATGTAACCACATTTCAGGCACTTCACAGTCTGTTTGCACTGACAATCAATTGCCAAATGCTCTGCAATTATGTGATCATCATTTGCCACCTTCTCTGCCATTTTCCCCAGAAATTCAATGGGGAAGCCAGCAGGAAAGGTTGCAAGCGGAAGGAACAGAGGATTCAAGGTTCATTCCTACAGTGCATTGAGTGATTTCTCTTTTCCTCCATAGAGGAGGTGAAAATCTTCCTACGTGCTGTAAGAATGAACCTCAAGTCTGGTGAAATGGTAGCAAATGCCAACTTTCTGAGGCTTTCAGAAGGCTAACATTAGGTACCATTTTCCCCTCCCCAAATGTAGCAAAAGCCAGCCTTCTGAAAGGCTCAGAAGGCTGGCTTTCATATTCGGGGAGGGGGAAATGACAGTTAATGCCAGCCTTCTGACCCTTCCATAGCAATGGTGTTCATTAGCATTTCCACCAAATTTGGGTGGGCTCCTCCAGGAAATTCCTTGGCATGTTGGAGGAATGAGTCTCAAATCAGGTGAAAACACTAGCAAACACCGTCATTCTTGTGATTGTTTGGAAGGCTCCCAATTGTTCAATTTTGAGAAGGGGCCCTCAGAACCATCACAAGACTGGGGTCCTCTTGCAGAATGGAGCAGGTGGCCTTGGAGGTCAGCAGTTGGAGAACAATGCAAAAGTGGACCTGAGCATGGGGGAACTGGTAAGGATCTGGGACTCCCAGGCCTGGTAATCAGGGAGCGGCCCAGGCCTCTCAAATGTAATGCAATGCTCACATCCAATCCCCATGCCACCATGGGGACCCTCTCCTAGGTGCTCCACTTAACTCATATGGTCACTTAACAACCACACCTGTGAATGCTGGGATTGCAATTGTTAAACAAAGTGGCCATCTGGCACCTCACTTAATAACCATTTTGCTTAACTATTAAGATTTCAGGTGCAATTATGGCTGTAAGTAGTGGAATAACTGCAAACCAAAATAACAGCTAAAAAAGAATAGGCTATGGAAACAATGCTGCATATTGCCCGTGTTGGATTCTAATTTCTTTTCTCATGCATAGTATTATTGAGAATGAAAGATTATGCTTTGTTTCAGACTTTATTTCATATTTATTTCATATTCAAAGTATCATATTTCTGATACTTTGTTACAGGATTTATAAAGGTACAAGCAAACAGTTCACTTAGATCAATCAGCCTTTCGGATGTGATTGTAAAGACTGTAAAAGATTGTAAAGAGTTTACAAAGCTTACATAACTTCATCACAAATTCTATATCTCAGTGACAAGAAATTCGTAGCTCATCAGAAGTTGCTAGATACAGTATCTAAAAGTGCCAGCCAGAAAGTCAAATGATAATAGGAGTTTTAGTTCAGGAAAATTTAGTAGGTAATAATCTTCTTATCCTGTCTTAACTGGAAATTTCAAGGATTAAAGACAGCTTCTTACATGAAGTAACTTCTTTTGCTACTACGTTACAGATCCATTGACATCTTCACTGCTTTTAAAATACTACTGGACCATTCAATAACCAAAATTATTTAAATAATTCCCTTGTAGCAGTACAGTTCCATTACAAATTTGACAGTTTTCAAACTCTGTGGAAAGTATGTTGGCTGAGATTTTATTGGTTATTTCTGTGATTATCAAATTAGGGAGAAGCAGCAAGGAAGAATATGACTCATTAATGATTTTGCATGCATTTTGCACTTTTTTTTTTTACATAGTTCACCAAGGTTTTATGCTTTTAACACCCTTGACTGATGGGTAGTAGAAAAGCATACCCGTGGAAAACTGGAGATGAAAATGCTCAGAAAAAAACGAATAAGAAAGCGAAGGGAAGTTAACGGCCATGCAGATGGATACAGGGTAGGCAGAAGTAAAATTAATACACAGTAAAATTTACACACAGGGAAGGGGCGTAGGCATCCATAGAGAGGGAGCATAGGTAACAGATGATGACTCAGATCACATAATTTATATATTTGTGTCAGATGTCAAAAACAAGTTCTAAGTTACATACTTAGTGTTATGACATTTTGACATTGTGGCTTGCTAGGGATGTTGTTCGAGAAGGTGAAGAACTGGAAGAACTTTTAAATATAAAAAGTGATGCAATTTCATAGGGTTAGATCCAGTAAAAAGTTAGCTACATTTAAGTCATATTGAAATTAATGGATTAATCATGATCAAGTATTTTAGTTTGACCTTAATAGGAACCAGGTAAGATAAACTTACTTTCAATACAGTTCAGAAAGTCTTAAAAATGTTATCACAGCATACACACAAGTACCAGAGTTTTCTTTCTTATTAAGACCTGAGTTGAAATGTACAGAAAGGTGGTCTTCATCTAGTCCTGCATATGAAGACTGTACCTTAATAGAATTCTTGGCTTAAAATGGTCATATATAGAAACAGCAACTTGATAGCACTTAATCAATCAGCTCTTGTCATAAAAATAAAAACTATTATAGGAAATAGGAATAGAGTTGGAAGGGACCTTGGAGGTCTTCTAGTCCAACCCCCTGCTTAGGCAGGAAACCCTACACCACTTCAGACAAATGGTTATCCAGTCTCTTCTTAAAAACTACCAGTGTTAGAGCATTCACAACCTTTGGAGGCAAGTTGTTTCACTGATTAATTGTTCTAATTGTCAGGAAATTTCTCCTCAGTTCTGGGTTGCTTCTCTCCTTGATTAGTTTCCATCCATTGTTTCTTGTCCTGCCCTCAGATAGCATGTATGGCACCCATTGGTGATAACACACCCAACCTGTTCCTTGGCACTTTGTCTTATCAATTTGTAAATATTCCTTTAATTAGTAAAATATGAATGGGAAGCTCCATGCAAACCACAAACATGAACCTTATTTCCAAAAAGTATTTCTGGTCCAAATAGATCCCAGAGGCATGCTTAGAAAATAATGTGACTGATGACTGCAATCCAGAGCTTAGTTTACATTTTGCAAATAGATACTTTGTGATTGGCCATCATCATGTTAACAAATTTTTTTTGAGATTCCATAATACACGTTCATAATTCTAAATATGCTAAGTGGTTCAAAAAGTTTGGGGACTCTGAAGAAACGACTTTCATTTGTTTCATTAGTACATTTATGAAGTGTGTGTGTGTGTGTGTGTATAACTTTTAGAAACAAAATGGCAAAATGTATAATTCAATCCATCCAATATAACTCAATCTTAACTATAACATCAGGTCTTATACTTCAATGGGAATTGTGTGAACTTAAATTCAGTGTAAACTTGTTAAGCTGAACTTAGGCTATTTTGCTTTATTTGTATGTAGACTATCTATAGAGAGTCAGTTTGGTTAAGTGGTTAAGGAATCATGCTAGAAACTGAAAGACTGTGGGTTCTAGACTTGCCCTAGGCATGAGGCCAAGCTGGGGGACCTTGGGCCAGTTACTCTCTCTCAGCCCTAGGTAAGAAGCAATAACAAACCACGTTCAAAAAACCTCACCAAGAAAACTGCAGAGCCAGTTCTGGCAGTCACCAGAAGTCAACCTGACACAAAGGGATTAAAAAAAGGACAATCTATAGTTGTAAGAGTGAAGTACACATTGTTATATTGTACAACAGATGAAAAATAAAATAGCTTCCCTATTAAACTATAGAAAGTCTAGAGACAAATAATATAAATAGGCTACAGTATATATATTTTACTGTGCTTGGGAATTATATATTATCATGGTAACATGCATAACAAGGCAACAAATGAATGTCATCACAGGTAAATGACCAAAAATTAAACAGAACTGCTAAAACAGTTCTTAGCTTTACAATAAGAAGCCATTTTCAACTTATTTCCTAAAACTAAACTTCATAAAATATACCCAGCATTATGAACAATATTATCCTACATATAACAATACTATAATAACAGTTTATATTAAATCCCACTGAATTCAATGGCATTTTCCCAGAAAGTACATCATCTTAATTTTCAGTATTTAAAGTCCACTATTCCAAATCTGAAAATCATGTTTTTTAGAAAATGCAACATACCACAGAAAAATAGGTAAGAAAGAAAAGACAGTTTTATTTTTGCTGATAAACTTTTGGGGGAAAATTCTTTGAGAATTTTTTTTAAATTTTTTTTGAGAAGACAGAAAGGAATAAGTTGGATAAAGTCTACCTTATGCAAGAAAATCCCTTGACATCTAACACAAACATACCAGAAAGTGGGTACATTCTGGAATATTAGTTTCACTGACATGTGAAGATTAGAAGGAAGACAGATTCTTGAATTCTTTGCTTAGAGATGTACCCTCTTTTTCTGCAGACTTAGAAAAGTATGGAGAATAATATTCTTCCCACTTTTATGCACCTATTATGGAGAAATGTGCTCGGCAGCTCATATTAGGCAAGGAAGCAGCACTGCTGCTTAGACATGAAGATACAACTGAAACTAAGTTGTTCATATACCACAGACAGCATTTCTCACACAGCTACAGGGAAAACTGTTCTCTAACATCAATGTTATTTCAAACCAGAGATATCCCTTGAAAGAAATGCCACTTTTTATTTGCATAAACTTAAAAATAAAAAAGAGCAGATTATGGATTTCAAATTCCACAATTAGAAAAGAAGTGATCCCCTTATTCCAGGCTGTCATACATACACACATACAAAACAGTCATTATCGTAATAATTATGAATGAATAAACGAATGAATGCATCATGCTTTCAAGCACTATGGAGGAATTAGAACGGGATGAGGCTGCAATCTGACTCTTCAACCCCAAAGACAGGCATCATGCCTCATCGCTACAGTGAGTGCACAGGTGTGGAGGAAATTCTTCCTCTTCTGTCTTCGTGGTGGGATTTCCCGCAAAGTATCAAGAGTGTTTATGGCTAAGGAAGAACCCCCAGATCTCCCTTCAAGAGTAAGAGAAGTAGGACCCAGAGTACTATGAGGGTTTCTGAGGGTTTTAACTCCCGGCGCCTCTCGCTGCACAGCCTTTTAACACCAGAAGTCGTTCTTTAGCAAACTACCTAGCTACTGAACGTGGCACGCAGACCGTCCACGAACAAAGTAGTTCCCAGAGAACACCCGGTGAGCAGACTTTCGCACGGAACATTGTTCCGCCACCATGAGAACGCAGCCTCCTCTTTCCGTCTTATCCCGCACCTCCGGCACTCCGAGGCATTGACTCTGCCCACGCGCAGCTCCGCACGGTCACTCCAGCATCCCCTACCGACTGCAACAATGCAAAGAGCTCGGGTCGGGAGTGGGCTGCACTAGGCGCCTCCCCGACTCGCCCCGGGAACAGCAGCCAGCCAGCCGGGCCGGCCCCGCCGCACGCACAAAGCCTCGGGTCGCACCTACCAGGCGGGCAGCCTCGGCCCAGGTGCGGTCCTTCTTCTTCCTCTTGTCTTTCATGTTTGCATCTCATTGAGATGATTCGAGGGGGGCGGGGGCGGAATGGAACGTGCAGGGACGGGCGGGGGGAAGGAGGGGGAGCCCGAGGGTCCCGCACAGACAATGATACGGTGACGTGGAGTTCTAGAACCCCTGCGGGAGGGGCGTGGGAGCGACAGGGCGGTGGAGGGCTGGGCCGTCTCGGGCTCGCACTCCCGCAGTAGCGGCGGCGGCGACACAGCTGACAGCTTGAGGGATGCTCCGCTACGCAAGTCACAACAATGCACTATGACGTCACATAAGGGAATGGCGACTGCACAAAACATCCCAGCCGAGGCGGTCGCGCTCGCGAGCAAACCGCACGAGACGCAGAGAAAAGAAAAGGCCTGCCACAGATCTCGCGAGAGCTTGTGAAGACCCTCTATTCGACCCACTCCAGTCTCCCTCCCCGCTGCCCTGTTCGTTTTACAAATAGGGGAAATCATTAAGCCAAGACTACATGTCCCAACGTGCAATACGTCGGAGCGCTGCGTTTGTGTTTGTTACGAGTACAGCGTATGTGTGTGTTTTCGTTTGAAAGGTAATCGTTTCTATGCCGGGTCTTGTGGTTTGTGGGAGCTAACAGAAAGGAAGGATTTTTTTTGTCAGCAGTTCCAGGTCCGGTTCCAGGTGGGGGCGAGGCCCCCTCAACAAGGGATGTCGGATGCTCTTCCGTCGTATTCGTCTCCAACAAACCCGAAGCAGCCGGGTAAGCCAGGTCTGACTCCCCCCCCCTCACCTGCTCGCTCCCTCCCAGTCTTAACTCCCTACGGCACAGAAAGCCGAAAGAAGGGGGCGTGTCGGGTGGATCCGCGCTCCACCCATCACCCGCCGCCGCCTGCTGTGCGTTCTCCCAGATTTCGGTCTCCGTGATCAGGTGCGGAGCTTAGGAACACGATGTCGGCAGCAGATGGGTTATACTGCTACCGTTCTATATACTCATCCAGTTATTAGAAAACTGCAGAAGGACCAACCCGCCCCACCTCCATTTCAATGAACAGGGACGTAAATAGACATGGGGACAGGTTACATCTTTCATTCTCTCCCGGATTCCGGAGAAGTTCGCGATATGAATCACTAAATTTTGTCAGCGTTAGAAGAACCAAAAACTTTTTCTCTCTCTTAGAATGAGTTGAATCCTTAACGATTTGAGTGCATTTTCTTTCTGCATGTGCCGCCTTTTCCAGTCGCTATCACTGAGCGCTGTAACTTTCATCTCTTCCGCGGTTATGTGTCTAGGTCGCTATACATCCTGAAGATTCGCTGTATCGTTGCAGGCAATAAAGAATGGCCGCGGTTAATTGAGATATCAGCAAGTCTATCTCATTTAACAAAGAAAACCTAGTTTTTGCACGTGTTAACAACTTGGAAAAAATTTACATTCAAAATACTTTGCCATTTTTGGTCATGCATGGTCTAGTGAGGAAATAAAATAGCATAGAAGCTAGTCTTGGGCCAGGATCAGAGAAAGCCCTGTGTAAATTTTATTCTGCTTAGAGATGGTTAGGTAAGCATGAGCCAATCACTGTTTTCTGGCTGGCCCAATATAAATTTGCTGCTTGGGAATATAGTGGGAGGAGGGGACACAAACCAATACCCCATATATGATTCTTTGACCTCTCAAGGGAAATTATGAATGTGATGTAATGATTACTAAAACAATAGCAGCAGTAGCAATGCTATGGAGTTATGTAGATTTTAACAACATCTACAATAGAAATCCACAATAATGAAGTATGGCAATTATGGGAGTGGGACAAATGGGCTGGGGCACTGTGATTTCAGTGGAGTACAACTGTGGAGGCTGGTTTGATTTGTTTGTATGTATGTATGTATGTATGTGTATATATGTATACACATATTTATATATATATATAAATTTTGTTTTCAGACTCAATAATGCTCAGTTAAGCACTGAGCAAATAATGACACTAATGCTATAACTGGAATTCTAATAAAGAGATGGTAATTTAGGTAACCTTACATCTTTCACTTCTAATTTTAGTACCTGAAAGTTTTACTCAAAAGGACTAAAATACTTTAAATTTAATACTTTTATTTATTGCTCTACTCATGGTTGTTCATGCCCTGGTCACCTCCCAGATGGGCTACTGTAATGTGCTCTACATGGGGCTGCCCTTGAAAAGTATCCAGAAGCTCCAGCTGCTACAGAATTCGGTGGTACAGGAAGTTATATGTGCTCCTAGAGCAGCACACATTTCTGCTCTACGAGCTGCACTGGTTGCCAGCTTTGCTTCTGGTCTAATTCAAAGTGTTGGTTTTGACCTTTAAAGCTTTTCATGGCATGATGCTGAGTTATTTAAGATTAAGATAACCTTTATTGTCATTTTTTACTGTGAGCACACAGGCACACATAATAAAATTCTGTTGCCTCCTCTCAAAAGAAAGTATATATCTACCCATACACATGCATCACACATATATACACAGATATATATATCTACACCCCTACATACACACACCCACACACACAAATCACTGTCCATTTTGAATACATAGTGGAAAGAGGAAACTTGAAAGTTCACAAATTCCCAATTACTTCTGCCCATCTTGTCAGGTCTGGCATAAGAGGGAGGTTGGGTCCCATCTGTTAGAATTAATTCTGACAGGGCCCAGAAGATGAAGCTATTCTGCCATGGCACTCCTTGTGGAACATCATCTCCCTGAGGTGAGATTTGCCCCATCTCTGACTTTCTGGAAGTCCCTTAATATCCGATCCTGGGGGTTTCAAGGGAATACTAATTTGATAAGGTAGCTCCATAGTTTATAATCTAATGCTTTCTTTTATCCTTTTATAATATTTTTTTTTAAATTTTGTGAATGTTTCTGAAATAATTGCAGTTGCTTGGATGCCACCCAGAATCATGAAACATGAGATCAATCAGTCAATAAAATAAAAATGATCAGTAAAATAATTTATGCAACCCTGTACCTCTGCTATAACTCAACTACCTCCTTCAATTATTTCTGTTTCTGTAACAGTTCCTTTTATATCTCAACAGCCAATACAAGATTCAGTCATGTCTTCTATCTGCTATGGCTCCCTTGTATGGAGGGGCAAGGTGACATCATGACTGTGGACCAGTTCAAGGTCCCTGATGCTGTGAATTTGTAGAAGAGACATAATTACATTCAGCATTCTTTGCTTAATCAGTATTCTAAATATTAATTGGTTAAGCAATCTAGTTAATTAGTACATTGTTTTAGAGATAACATAATTGCATTATTGATGTCAAGGTTGGTTTAGTAGCATACAACTAAGATTACTTGAGATATCAACAGATAATAAAAGAAAATAGCATGTCATTCCTATTGCTGTGAAAAAAGAAAATCCTAGTCTTAATATTTCTAGATTTACTTATATATTCCTATTGCTGATAACATTGGTGCTTTCTTTTCTTTTTCATAATCTCTTGGGATTGTCTCTTTTTCATTTTGGGATAATTGTAGAATTATTATTGTGCAAAATATTTACACATAGACTAATTTGGAGTATAAATCTTCCAACTGATATTAATTCAAGGCTTTAGCTTAAATATAGCAAGAAATTGTAGCTTAAGCCATATGAGGTTCTTTATGAAGAAACTAATACAGCACAACTAATGTATTTAGTGTATTGCCTGCATAGGTTTTTCTTTTAAGTACTTTTTATTTTGTAATTGTTTTCAATATTATATCTATTTTGCATCTTTGGTATTTTATGGTTTAAATATGGCTTATTGTTAATAGGTACTATAAAAGTGTTGAACATAACAAATAAATATAGTATTTTAAAACTATTACTTCAATGTATTTGTCTATAACCATTTATATCAGCAATAATGATACTTCTAAAAGTAGGAAGCAATGATCTAACATTCATTGCTTCCATTATATAATTCTTTTCCTAAGATTTTGAGATCGCAAAAGTATAAGAAGAAAACTGTATTTTGTAAGGAGGTATACAGCAGGTAGTAAAGATTTGTAGGTTGTATAGGTTAATCATTCAAACAACTGGTCATTAGGTTACATTCACTAATTTAGAGGTGAGATAATATGCATATCCATTAAAAAGATACTACTTTTACAGCTCCTGGCTGTGTCTTGTCCACTCATTTGTATTTCAGAATTATTTTTTCTGTTGTTTTCAGCAATAATGCCACCATTATTTGTGCTAACTCATAATTATTAAAAACTAGAAGAAAAAAATCTGCTTCATGGTTTATATTTTGCCCCAACAGTATTAGCAAAATATGCACATAGATTTGATAGACAACATTTACTGATTGAGCAATTATGATTTAGTTCTAGATATAAATCCTTCTAAGTATTTACCTGGTGTACTAAAAACTATTGTAGCCCTTGGCAGACTGCTAGTAAAACGGACTGAACCCATACATTTTATGGCAATTTGAAGACACACATTCAAATTGCCCTTAAAACATTTCCTGTTAGTCAAAAATAGCATAATGCAATTTATCTTATGCTAGTAGAGTTCATGTGACTGCCTTACCATCTGGCCAACTCAACATATATTTAAGCTGCAGATGTAATTTCAGGCACACTTTACCTGACACCCCCCCCCCCCCCACGATCCATAATAAAATCCACTTGGCACATCTTGTTTAAATTTCAGAAATGTGACTTATTGTTAATATTGAAAATTATTTTTATACTATAACCAACTTTTACATTGTGGATTCCTCATATTTGAATTAATATTAAATAGAGGTTGACCTTTACATTTAACTGTTAATTCAGACTGTTATCTTCAAAGTGCTGTATCGTCTTTATTGCTTCAATATGATTCAGTATGTGAAAGAGAGAAACTGAAAAATTGTTTCAAAGAAGAAATTTCATGAAGCTGCACTATTTACATTTCAAAGGCAAACGTTTTCTTGATTTAAGGATGTGGAGGTGCAAGTTAATTCTCTGAAGAAATTATGATATTGAATAGTGTATTGCAGTTAAGAAAGAAAAGATACATTATATCCGCTCTTCAAGATTGGCAAGATCAAGAAAAAGGCAGAGCAAGGATTTCAGGAATGGTCTTGATGTAGGGCACAATAATAAAATTTTGAAAACCTGTCAAAGTTTTCCAAAACCACCTCTTGTACCAAACAAAGTCAAAGTGACATTTTAAGTTTCTTTCTCATACTTTCCTTTTTCTCAATACTGATTAATGGTTCATTGCTCATTTCCTTTTTCCCAAATCAGTTTTACATTCTTTCACAGTCAGAGTAAATTACTTATTAATTATAGCTAAACTACCTTTTCTTTAGCATTATTTTTCATTTTATCTTTCTAACCAACTATATATGAGCTAATATTTTATTTCTAAAATAAGATGAAATAGTATACAAAAAAACAGATGTGATAAATAAATTCACAATAAAGACGTAAAGCACAACACCTAACAATTTTTCTTTGCTTCATTTATAATCTCATATAAATCTGGCTGGGGAGGAATGGTCATTTGCTCTTCAGTAATTTGTTCAGTTATTATTTATTTTTTTATTAAATTTATTATTTATTAAATTTATATACCGCCCCATTCCGAGGACTCGGGGCGGTTCACATAAAAAATATAAAAATCCTTTAAAATCCCGTTTTTAAAACTAACCCCTAAAAATTTAAAACCCATTTAAAAACCCCTCA
>JANHFL010005469.1:30666-43428 GCA_032468155.1 Oxyrhabdium leporinum
GGGGTGTAGTTCATTCCAGTTAACCCTTAAATCACTCACACAATTTTTCTGCCATACCAAACAGGAGTCTGTTAATAAATTAGCTTTCTTAGGGTTATCTGCGGTATCTCCTGCAGATTACTCAGTACTCCTTCCTTTTTATCACTTCCTTGTTGTAACGTTTACTTCCTTAAGGCTTACCGGTATGTATTGAGTGTGGTCCTCTCTCCATCTTTAAACCATAATTTAAAGTTTGCTAAATGACCTCGGGAAATTATCTTCCAAACACATTCCTAATTTAAGTGGCAGACTGTCTCTCACTTACTTCTGTAGATAGTGTAGACCACAATCCCGGAATCCAAAGTTTCTGTGATGACTGCCCCAGATGCATCCCCATATATCTCTCTGGATGACAGCTCAGAGGATGAACCAGTCCTAGGCACATCAGGGGAGTTGGTCAATGGCTCCAAGCAGCTGGCTGAGTGTGATTTGACTGAAGCACAGGTGCAGGACAGCCCTGAGGCTTCAGATGGGGAAGCACGCAGCTGATTAGTGAGGAGGAACTGCCTTCTGCACCTGATCTGAGAACACTTAGGGCAGAGAAAAGGCAGGGACAGTGAAGGTCAGCTTGATTACTTGTGAGGAGGCAGCCTCATCTCTCTTGATGAACTGCAGAGCAGACAGCAGATGGAGATGTAGCACAGCAGACAGAAGGAGGCGATGTTGACAAAGTATTCATTTCCTAGCTGCGTCTTTCCTGGTTGTTGTGATTCCTCCCTTGCTTTAGATTGATGCCTTGGCTTTGGATCGTACCTTGTGAACTCATTTTCTTGCCTCATGAATTCTCTTGTGTTGTGGATTTAATTTTGCCTTGGGAATTTGTCTTGTTTGGGAAACCTTCAAGTGCCTTGTGGACTCATTGGCCATTGCTTTGTGGACTAGCATTGGTCGTGCTTTTGGCTCAACTTAATTGGGATAGTTTTGGATTTTTGGTGAAGAGAATTGCTGGGGAATATTAATAAGCTTACTAAACCACTGTTATGTGAGTGAGTTGTGTACATCAGTGTTTTCCTAGTAATACCATCCCTTGAACCAGTAGTTCATCTCCAGAATCTTTTATTCTTTTCTTCCATTCTTGGGTAATGTCCTTGAGTTGGAAATATGGATTGAAAATACCACCTGTACTCCAAACTATTTTGCCGTCCTACCTAGCTTCTTGTAATCCTTCAATATATTTCCAGGCTCTTTCCAGACTCCTCCCTTCCAACATAAAAGAATAGTGGTCGACATATCTGTACATCTTAACCTTAGCACATGGAAGGCAATACACTTCTCTTCACATTGTGTCTGGTATGAAGACAGCTGATTCCTTTCACCAGCAAGCAAGCCATCCACATGCCTTTTCTTTTAGGAGCACCATTGGATGCCTTACTCTCGTAGCAACCCAGGTTTCTCCCGTTCCCATCCCTAGAATGCTAGGTGAACACCAGAAGTCTGGAAATCATTTTCTCATAATAGGATCCAAAATTGATTGCTCAGTTCTAGGGACATACACTGTGTCTTGGTCCTCTAAGTTACATGCTGCCAGACCTCCTCCAGAGCTCTTGCTCCCTTTCTACATACTTTCTGTATTCATTTGCAGACATCTTTCTACATTATCCAGAAATTTCCTGTCTTCTCTAATGAATCTCAGAATACCCTAGCTATCCTAGTGATTTTGAAAAAGCTAAAGTTCACACTTGTGGAAATTTGCTAGATTGGGAAAATTATTCAAGAGATACTAAAAAAATATGTATAAATACTATCTTAGTAATATTGTGAATGAACTGCGGTTTTGCCTTTAGCTGCTAAAACTAAAACTGACTAAAGAGCTTAAATGAAATGTGAAAATATGCATTTCATAAATTGGTTGAAAACATAGCAAAATCAGTCCACATACTTGCCAAAGACTGATAAGGAGTATTTGATATAATTAGTTCTCACCAGAGGCAGGCTGCTCTTGCTGTAGCAAGAGGTTCGCTGGTCGAGCGTGCACATTCGCACCTAGTTGGGGCTCATGTGAAGCTAAAGGGAGGCAGCTGATGAAGAAAACAGATCTGTTGAGTGCAGCAGGGGCGGCGCAGAGCTCATCTGAGCAGCTGGGGCAGCTGAAAGGTGACTTATTTAGCCATAGCTTAGGACAAAGGTGGGTGGGGCCAGCCAGAGCTCAGAGCAAGAGGTTCGCCTGAACCTCTGTATCCATGCAGCAGCCCACCCCTGGTTCTCACTATTTAACTACATATGGTTAAAGATAGTGTGGAAGAGGTTTCTATTATAAACATGAGGGAGGCCTTTTGCATCATGCTATCTTCATCTGTGCATCCGTTCCATGGGATAAAAAGGCAGGCATAATTCTCCAGCATCTCTCAAAGGACCAGGGCAGGTAGCAACAGAGTAGGGACTGGTTCAACTGGAAAATTGGTATCCCTTCCAGCTTTGAAATTTCATCCAATTTTAAGCCTGCCAGTCATTGCTTTTGTGTCAGTAACCATTTATTAATTGTTCTGGCCCTATAGAAAATGATTGAAATAATAGATATGAATATAAGGAATATACATATATAACTAAGATTTACTTTCTAAAAATAGAAAAGGCAGCATAAATCAGCATGTCTACTTTTCCAATCCAGCTTTTAGACTTTTTTTAAAAAAAGTAATCTCTCTCTCTCTCTCTCTCTCTCTCTCTCAAATATCTCTTAACTCTCAAGGAAAGATATTTATAACATGTTTGGAACGTAAACAAGTATTTGATGTACTGGGAAAAACAATCATATTGAAAAAAGTATTAGAAAATGGGATATTCATGATAATTCAAAATCTGTATTATACTGATACAATATTTATAACCATTTTATTCTGCTTACTGCTCATATTCATTTATGAATTTTAAGATTATATATAGCTGAAATACTGATGCATTGCTTAAACCTACCACATATATAGGCACAGCATGTTGTCTATCTGTTTTCACGAAATGTTCCAAGATCACTGAGCTGATCTGTACTAACACAGCATATTTCAAAAACTCATGGAGTACTGACATAATTGAGGGGGTTCAATTTCACATAGGCTGGTCACAGATTTTGACATTCATATTCTAAGATTTCCTTGAAGTACTAAGGTACTCTAGGATAAGGCTTGTAAATGTTTTTATGACATCAGAGAAGGTAAACCAATTGAAACCACAGTGTTAATGACAAATACAGTTTATCACAATTGTTAAGTTTAGAATAAAACACTCATTAAGAAAACAGAAAATCAACAGTCAAGTGCCTGTTGCAACAACTGTATCAGTGAGAATCAGTGACATGTCCATCATACTGATAAGTCCTTAACTTACCTTTATTCCCCAGGAGGATAAAAACTGTGGTAATATTACACGTAGAAACCATTTTGGAATAGGTTTTAAACACAAGGCTATCATTAAACTTTCATTCAGTGGACAAAAGATGAAATGTCCATTAAATGACAAATGGGATTAAATATTGGTACTGATTAGAGCTCTAACTGAAAATTAACTGTCTTTCTTACCACTGTTTTTAACTTATTGTGTGCTAAATTATATTCTATCATGTGAAAATTTGCGAGTAATTGTACTGAAACATCTAGTCATCTATAGTATGGATACTAAAATGTAACAGTTTCTAGCCTGTATCTTAACAGGTTAAGGCACAAGCTAGAAACCAGGAGATTGCGAGTTCTAGTTGTGCCTTAGGCATAAAAACCGGTTGACTGACTTTGGGCTAATCACTGTCTCTCAGCCCAATTCATACCTCACAGGGTTGTTGTTTTGGGAAAAATAGGAAGAGGAAGATGTATTAGACATGGTCACTGTCTAATTTATAAAAAAATTTAACTAATATTATCTGTAACAAAAGTCTATTTTTCTCTGAAACATTTTTACAAGCTGTTTCATTATTTATCAATACCTAATTGACCCAGATTGATAGTGGGAAGTATGATAAAATAGCTATAACTGGAAAATATTATAGAAGAAACATATTAATATTTAATTTTTTGATGATATTGTACAGCTCCTAGAGCCCCTCTTCAAGGAAAATAGGCAGTTAAGAAAAATGAAGTATAAAAAAGTATACAGCTTTTCTATAGAGAAACACTATGCTACATGAGTTTTCTGTCTAGCTCTGCTTCATTTAGATATGTGTGGATCGTAAATGGAGATCTGTGTTTCTCTATTGATGAAGAGCAAGTTATAGCAACATATTCATATAACATCAAAATATACATATATTCATACATCAAAATGCCACATGACAATAAATGCAAATTTATGGAGTCCACATGCCAGATGTAAGTTATTATAGCTATTTTCTTAGTGGAAATGTCACTATTCTTATTTTTTTCTACAGTGGAATATTGTTTTTTAGAAAATGTATTATTGACACAATGTACTTTATTTGCTTTTAAATTTATTACACTCCTTTTCAGACTCTAGATTTGCAATCAGATTACTGAAAACTATTCTGAGAGTTATGTTTCAATACTTGTAATATTATTGTATGCCATCTGTTGAGCCAATATGAAGAATTTCAGCGGTTTAGCAATTTTTATGTAATTTTAAATTTTGCACAGCATACTAGTAGGACATATATGTCTATGGGCCAATTTTTCTGCATCTATGAGTACTTAAGTAACCGATCGTATATGTGCAAAATGGCTTAAGTGGATAGCATCTGTTATACTGAAAATGGACTATGCTTCTGTCCTATATTTGTTATGATTATTGGACATTACCTGGCAGCAGCTAAATGCACCCCATTCTTACAGCTGGTATGGTTATTTGAGGAACAGATTTGAGTGAAGAAAGCTTTTTAGAACTGCAAGGGATACTGGAATTCTAGTTCTTATAAAGTATGTGTGAATATATGTGTGAGGATATAAATAATGTACATATGTGTGGGTGGGTGGGTAAATAGGTGCATATTTAGGAATTTCATACATATGCAAACAAATCAATCAAAATTTTATTTTTTTTCTACAAAATAGACAAATATTTAATAAATTATTTATATAGTTTTTGAACAAATAATCATTAGTACTATGCATATTCTGTTAGTTTAATACACAAGCATTTTTGATATGTAGGCTAGACATACCAAGTTGGGATTTTATAAAGTGTTGATTAGCTTGGGCTATATTGTAAAATATTATCACAAACATGGAGATGGGCACTAACTTTGATGGCTTTAACAGGGGAAAGGATAAATTCAGAGGATAGATCTAGGGCAATTAGTTTTGAAGGGTCAATGTTAGTTCTAGAGTTTAGGCAGTGTGCCTCTAAATACCAGTTGCAGGGGGACAGCAGCAGGGGACAGGATGTTTATAAGATTGCATCTGTATTTAGTAATAAGTAAGAACTTGTGAAGCAAAATGCCAATTGTTTAATCTGTTTGAGAAAAAAAATAGTATAATGCATATATAAATGCATTTGCCACACCAAGGAGTTCTAGCTTCTTATAGTGGAGCCAACTCAACATAAAGTATATTTCATTCAGCAGCTGCTTTCGAAACGTCGAAATAATATATTGTGCAGTTTTGCATTTTGTTTCGTTTCATTTACCAAGTTATTCTAGCTCCCAGTCACGAATGCATATATACAGTGTACATCTTGGCATAAAAGTATGCATCTAATGAAATGTATATACTGGTAGGTATGTGGACACTGGATTCTAAGAATTCCAGTTTCAACGTGTTTGGAAGCAAGGAGCCATTATTATATTATATATATTATATAATATATTATTATATTATAAAATCTACATTTTTTTTAAATTATTGATTTTTTCAATAATCTTTGTATAAGCATAATCGGTAGAGGCATTTAGATTTTTAAAATCAGAAAACTTCCATTATTTTAAAACTTCGCCGAATAACAGCGTTAGGAAACACCCCGCCCTTCCGGGTACACGATCGCTTGGAGCACAGCAACGACAAGGAGCGCAGTCGTGCGCCCGCCCTTCTAGGTTGGGGTTGTGCTAACGGCGACGGGGGGAAGGGGTGGGGGTAAGCGTTGCTGGGGGACCGCACGAGCCTCTGCGAAGCGTGCAGCCGTTGTCGTCATGGAGACAGGATAACGAACTCCAGACTACAGCACGCAACGCAGGCAGCCTAGAAAGAAGGGACTGGCAAGGCCGAGCCTACAAGTAGAAGCGCCAAAAGCGAATCGTGGCCGGTGAGTGTCATCGTGGCGAGAGCTGGCCACGGGAGACCGGACACCCTCAGGCAGCGGCAGGCCAAGGATTAGAGCCCGGCTCCTGGCTAGTAGAGATAGACGGGGGAGGCCCGGGGGCCGCCAGAATTAGAGAGCGGTACTCACGTGACTGCTGTGGCGGGAAATGAGCAGAAGCCCGCACGTGTTCGTAAACGAGCCCGGCTGGGTGCTACTTGTAGGAGGGGCACTGGGCTCCTAGAGCTCCGCCCTACTTCCTGTTTTGCTTCCTCTATTGGCCGAGATCCAGGATACTCGAACCCATTTGACCGTTTCTTCCCGGGAGGCGGAGTCAAGTTCCTTTTAGACCATGGTTCCATAACGCGATAAGTCGACCTTGTCATCAGGGGCGTCAATAGAATATGGTCAAAAAAATAAAGATGGCGGCCGCGACTGGGGGTCTGAAATATACCGAAGTTTGTTCAGTACGGCTAGGCTTTTGGTCGTGGATCGCGGCTGTAGTGCGGGAATGAAGGGATTAGATTTTGTGAGGAAAACCAGCAATTGCTAGAGGATGACAGCAAATGTTCTCTGTACCTTTATTTTACAAAATTGGAGGTTTTCGTACTTCATAATAGTTTAGGGTTAGGGTTAGGGTTAAATATAAAATAAAAGTAGTTAGACATACTGAAGTAAAGACAATATACTTAAGCAAAATTATTTTATATACTTTTTGTTTTGTTGCTTAAAAATAGAGGATAAAATGGTTAAAACATAATAACAAACTGACATTTTAAAGCAAAACAATTAATGAAAACCAAAACACTTGGTAAAAATATTCTAACAGAAGATGAAAATGCATTTTTAAAATGCTGTTTTATCATATTTTGTTAGGCATGTTTAATTTTTTTTATTGTGTTTTGTCAAATATAAGTACAATCCCATAAAATGCTGAAATATTTTACCTGCTGCATTTAAATAAATGTAAAAGAGATGCTTATTTTCTGATTGGTCCTTTGTTGCATGACCAAAAAGCACCAAAATCCAAAACACAAACATGTGAACTGTGCAAATCAGTATATATGTCTATAGAAAGGAGTAGGATGCTTATATATGTGGTTAGGCCAACTAACATGGATAGAAGTTTAATCAGTAAACAGCAGACCAATGGGTTAATAGATTTCTGTTTGCTCTACAAGTTTTGTTAGACATTCAGATTTATTAAAATGTCAACCAGCTGTTATGTAAACAAGAAGAGCAGTCATAGAACAAAGCTTAATTTAGTAATTCAAGCCAGATTGCTTTTATTTATTTATTAAATTCTTTCTTACTTATGCAGTTACTCTGTGGTTTACAATATGATAAGTTTAAAAAGTACTAAAAAAACCTAAAATTAGAAGAATTAAATAGAAAAACTAAAAACCAAGATGATGTGTAGTCTGGAGTGGAGATCTTTTCTACCCAGCCACCCCCAACATAGCAGGCTCCTATCAGGATCTCCGGCCAAGCAACCTAGAATAAGATAGATGCGGTGGAAAAAACAATAACTGAAGGAATATATAAAACCAGCATTACACTGTTGTTAGGACCATCCAGCAGAAGCACCTGAAAATAACTTGAAAGGGCTATTCATATATCTCTCAGCCTTCATTCCCAGAATGTACTTTTGAAAATACTTAAAAATGGATGTGCTGCAAACCGATCATTTTTAATATCCTTCCAACCCAGGAAGGATATGCTTTTCAACCATGCTGGACTACTTGCAGCCAGAGGCTGCTGGAGGGGTGTGTGTTTGTGGGGGGGATTACTTTGCTCTGGGACTTGGGTCAGATACATGGGAATGGTTTGGGGGAATTTGGAGCAATAAAGGGGCAGTTTGAACTGCCAGTTGCCTGTGTTACCCTCTGTGCCATGCCCCAGGTCATAACACATTATTGCAATGGCCCAGGTAAAGTCCAGATCTCAACCTGATTGAAATATTGTGGCGGGATCTCAAGATAATCACATAAACAATTGTCCACAAACCTCTGTGAAATTAAGCAATGTAAAGAAGAGTGGGCCAAAATTAGTCTACAATGACGTGAGAGATGATAAAGTACAGAAAACTATTACTTCAAGTTATTACTGCTAAAGGTGGTTCTACAAGCTATTGAATCATAAGGGGTCTCTTGCTGATGATCAATTGATCAAGGGCACTTGATTAGCAGCATTTGGCTCCTTTCATACCTATGGAGGCAGTAAGGGTGTACTTAGTTTTTCACACATGGCTTCGCCATTTTGGCTTTCTTTTTGTAATATAGATGATGACATAGTGTAATACGTCATATGTTGTTGTTCATCTGAGGTTGTATTTATCTAATTGTAAAAACTGCTAAGACCAGATAATTTTTACTATGTCCTGATATATAAAACCATAGAACTCAAACAGGGTGTACTTTCTTTTTCACGTGACTGTATCTTTGGGATTATTTTTGTAAATAAGCAAATAAAAAACTTTGAGAACCAGTTTGATGTAGTGGTTAAAGCATCAGGCTAAAAACTAGGAGACTGAATTCTAGTCCTGCCTCACATAAAGTCAGACCTTGGGCTAGTCACTTTCCCTCAGCCCTAGGAAGGAGGCAAGGGCAAAGCATTTTTGAAAAACCTTTGCCAGGAAAGCTGTCTCCAAGAATCAGATGCGCTTGTATGGAATAATATCTGGAACCCTTAAATCCACACCACTCTCATGGTTCCATATTCCTTTTAATATTGCCCCTCCTGAATTCAGGTGACAACAACAGACAATCCAAGAGTATATAAGATGAACATGCCATCGACTCCTAGAGATCTTCCATTATATAAAATATTAGACTTTCTATCTCTTACCAGGCTTAAGTCTAGGAAATCAATTTGGGATAACATACCACAGTCTTACAATCTAGGTGAAGAGTGCTGATTAAGATGAGCGACTTTCACTAACCACAATCAGACAAATCACACAGATCCAACAAAACAGTTTCCAGGAATGCAGTTGCGCCCAAAATATGGAGCTACCTGAGTAGAATCAGGACAGGTCATGCCAGAACTAAGGCAAAGCTATTTAAGTGGGGAATGGCCAAGAGCCTGCAATGTGACCCTGGTGCTCCAGAACAAACTATAACACATATAGACACAAAAGTCTATAGTCTCAGGAAATTTCAAGGCACCTGGGATTATCTCATTGCAGCCACACCAGAAATAATTAGATGGTTAGCTTTAGAGATTGATATTGAATTATAACATCCCTCCCATTGCAATTCTATGACTCCATATTATGGTGATTTGTATTCACAATTTTGGCATTAAAAAGACTTTTCCCATGAATGACTATTAAAATTAAAAGATCATTTGTGGGAGCAAGATCCCTTAATCTGAAGTAGAATTTCGTCTTCATTAATAATCCCACTAGAACTCCTTTTTTACAATCCTTTAATTCCTTAATTAGGGTTACAGGCAACATTATTATTTTCCACCTCAAAAATAAAACATTGGGCTGAGGGGATGGGATTACTCTATCCTCTCAATAAATATTCCTGAAGAAACTCATTTTTTCCCTAAAATATGTAACTTGATTGTTGAAAACAACTTTTCAACCTGGAAAAGTAGCTGAATCTCTCTGGAGTATTCAGGACTTGGTTACGAGCTGTAGATTTTTCATTAATGGAATAAGTATGATTGACACAGTATGAATTTCTGTATTTGTTTATATGTTTATTTCTTTCTTTTTTTAAAAAATAGATTGCAAAAAGCTATGAATAACAATGACTGATGCACAGTTATTTTCTTCCTGTTCCAAGGAAAACTGTAAAAAACTCGAAGGTATTTGTTTTATTTTTTTAACTTTATATAACTTGGCATTTTCTAAAACACATTTACTGTAAAAAGTTTCTTTTGATACATTTGTATACTCTGCATATTTGTCTTTCGGACTTGTCTTTTGAGAGCATTATTTCTAATTCTGCTTTCCTGTTTATTGACTTTTTCTATAATCTCTGCCTGGCAATAAAACAGACCCACTAACTAAATGGATTCCTCCATACCAAACTGCAAAAATCAAGGAATCTTTCAGAAGAGACAAATTAGAAATTACATTCTGTGAACAGATGTAGTCAATACATTGATCAGCAAATGAATGATATTGACATTATTCCCTAGATAATTTAGCACCATTGCTTGCATGAACCTGGCAATTATAATTTTGTCTTATAATTAGTGACCAATTTTGGGATGAACATACTTAACTGGTATATATGATCATAGCCTTTCAAATCTGGGGAACCTTTGGCTGTGTGGACTTCAATTCACAGAATTCGGTAGTCAGTCTTATTCGCTGCTAACTATTCCCTAACTCCACCCTCAAGTTGGGGAAGGATAGTATTCACAGTATATGAATATGCACATTTAGATTGGAAACTGAAGTTAATGATAGCCTGAGGCTATGATTTTGATTAAAACGAAAAATGGGGAGGAAAGTTTTTGTATGTCATAGCCATAATTCAAATCCTAAACTTCAATTGCTTTTAGCTACAGAAAGTAGCTGCTTGGTAGAGAGATGGGCGGCATACAAATTTAATACATAAAATAAAAAAGCATTGAACTGTGGAATTAAACTTTTAAAAATATATAAAATAAATATTGTTAAGAGCTTATGGCTGAAATCCTTCATGGGGCAATTTCTATGAAATTAGCCATGGGATAAATGGGGTTGTATATTTAAGGGAGAAAAACCTATATTGGCTGTATTCATACACATTAAGTCAACTTAGTTTGTTAAACAATAATAATAATGAACAGGTTTACACATAATGCTAAACCATAATGAGTGAGTTTGCACATCATTGAAACAAAAAAAAGTGACTGTAGCATTATGAATAAACAATGCAAGCAGAATCTGTAAATGTAGAGCCATCTAATTTGACCTGTAGATGTCACAAATGTATTCAATGATAAATAATGTTTAAGTATAATTATTCTGGGTTTTTTTAGATATAAATGAAAATATTTCAGTAGGCATTCCCAACAAACAACGTAGTTGTGCTGCTGTAAATACTCCAACTGCATGTGTTAATAAAGCCATTAATCAAATACAAGATTTAGAAGTGAAATTGGAAGAATCTTTTCTGCAGGTAATATTTATTTATATTGTTTTATTTATTATATCTAATAAAAAATTGACAGTGGATGTCAGAATATCTAGACAAATTAAAATATTTTTTGCAGCAAAATAGGAAGTGGAAGGAATATTAGGTATGTTTACTGCCTTGAATTATTTGCAGGAATAATTAGGCATGATATAAATAAATCTATCAGAATATGGACATTTCAGGTTTTCCTGGAAATATTTCATAGCTACAACACTGTTTTCAAAGAGGCTCATTTCATTATCATTCTTTGCTGTCAATGAATCACTTAAAGGAGAATGTTCAAAAATAGCCTGACATATATACATGTCAGTTATCACGGTCTCAAGCAAGGCTCTAAAGATAAATATTAATACTTCATAAATTATATGGTCACACAGACTCTATATTGGGGCCTCAATGGGAATGTGACATTTTGGAGGTAGCCAATTGAGTAGATAACACCCTCTGTGCATACTTTGCTCCTACCCTTTCCACCTGGGTCAGTTTTATTTGAATTTTTTCAATAAATCTTGTTAGGGAAGACTATGTGAATCTTTACTTCAGTCGACTTGGCTACTAAGAGCTTGATAAGGTAATTATGACAAAAAAAAATCTCCAATATAGTGCCCTGCACATATGTTAGATTATACATCATATACAGCCATCTCTTAAAGGCTTTTCAGGACTTCTGGTTTGACATCGCTGCAAAGTCGGCGGAGGGGAGCGGGCTCTGCACCCCCATGTCGAATCCTCTTTGTCGGAGGGCCGCCCCGGGGGGCTAAAGTCACCCCATAGAGGTGACATACAAAGGAGGGACACCCTGCAGGTTGTGAAGAGCAGTGGCTCTCCTGCTGGACCCAGGGTTTCTTCCCGCTTTGCCGACGATGAAGATGAGGCAGCCATCATGGCCACCGTGAAGCTGTGGCAACCGAAGAAACAAAGGCTGTGCTGGAACAGTGAAAGTGGACAGTGATTGGACTGGGTGAGGTGATTTTTTAAAAATTTGTCTAAGATTTACCCTAAAAGAAAATAAATCTGGGAAAAGAGACTCTTTGGATCATTTTAAAGTGGTGATTAGAGAGAAACAGGAAAAGTGCACCCTAACAGGAAATAAGTAAAAGTTATAAAATATAGAAATACTGGATGGATAAATTTTATTGGCATTACTTTGAATAGGCATTTTAAAATGCTGGATATTTGACTGTTTATTGAATATTTTTTGCTGAATTAATTGGAACAAATAGCTGACAGAATAGCCTTAACGCTGAATTTTAAGTTAAAGGCGCCATCTACTGGTGAATGTATATATACTATGCCAGAGTCCTCGAATGATGGAAACAACTTTGGAAAATTTTGACAAAGGCAGAAAATAACACCTGGAGGTCTGCTGTACTATCTATTGTCCTATACTTATCTACTGTATGGTTACCAGAGA
>JANHFL010005469.1:44087-58698 GCA_032468155.1 Oxyrhabdium leporinum
AATATGATTGAAACTCAGATGCCACACTGTCCATGTAACAATATGGATGTATCCTTAAAAAAATAAAAATAAAAAACTTGACAACCCCCCCCCCCCAAAAAAAGGCTTTTCAGAAGGCCAAAAGGCTGGGTGTGGATCCCATCTTGAGGGGGGGAGCATGATGTTCCAGAGGATGGGAGCCACATCAGCAGAGCAATTTTGGTTAAAAGAAAATAATATTTTAGAAGTTAGGTGAGGAATAATAAAGAAGGAGCCTCCAGCACAGTAATTAGACGTTAAATATAAAACAATGAAACAGTTTGGTAGGACCCTACGTAAAGGAATGATTAGGAAGTATTTAAGGAACGAAAATGCCATGTCAAACAGTAGAAGTGAAAGGAATGTTACAAATGTTAATGTCTAAGAAAAAGATCAACATGAATAAACTCTTGAAAAATGTTAAGGTGCAAATGACATAAGTGGAGAAATTTTAAAATAGGGACATGCTTTACTTACGAAGTAGCTGTGTAAATTTTTCAACACTGTAAAGCACTTTTTAAATCTAAAGATCAAAAGAATACTGTGATTATTCCCCTCTGTAAAGTAAAAGAGTGAATGCAAATATAATGGGGAGATTTGGCCATAGTAAATCTGCATAAGATTAATCCATAATGGGTGGTTATGTAGCAGTATTCTTTTTGAAATAATATGAGGTGACTGAACAAATTTAAAACATGGCTTTGCTGATAAAAAGGTAATGGGTTGTATATGATATGAGAAAAGAATATTTCTGAAAAGCAAAACTGCTTTGTATAACAATGACAGAAGAAATTGAATGAATGATTGTAAATTATAAATTATGAAGAATTAGATTTAGTAAGTGAAATTGTATACCTTTGGTAGAATTTTTACTCAAAATGGGAAATGAAAAATTTTAGGATATGCAAATACAAGTAAGAAGACAATGAATAGACCGTGCTCTGATATAAAAACTGAAGGTTTGTCAAAAGAAGTGAAAATATCTTCGCCTAAGAACACATGCCTTTATTGTATGAAAATGAGTCAGATATATGAAGAAAAGTTTAAAAATAAAGTTCAGTGGGAATGAGAATTTTAAGAAGTATTTGCGGTAAACAAACAAGATAAAGACTGTTGCAAATGAAATGAATGCATGAATGCAAAGGTGAACGATACTACAAAAAAGTTCATTTTTTAGATTTTTTAAAATCCCATCTTTATTATTTTTAAGTGGCAAACATACCTAATACTATTTCTGTTTTTCCCAAAACAACAATCCTGAAATATGAACTGAGCTGAGAAAGAATGACTAGCCCAGTCACCCAGCCTAAGGCACACAGTATCCTTGTTTGTAAGCTGGTGCCTAAACCACTGGACCACAGTTTGATCATAGAAATGATGAATTAAGTTTGAATTGCAAAATAAATATATGAAAGGAGCTTAGAAGGCCAGCTTTTTTTCCCCTGTTCCCTTATTTTCTGTCATTATTTTTACAAGTTCTTAATTTTTTTCTTCCAATTTGCATAACGTTGCTACCCTGAAAACGAAAAATATTATGTTATGTATATGTGCAGGAAAATCTAAAATCTAAAAAATGAAATGTTTCATTGAAAATCTGATTTATGTTCACAGCATGAAATTTTATATAACTTGGAAAAACTTCCATGGTAAGAAAATTATATGTTTTGATTCAATAATTATTATAAACACTCTTCTAACTAAAATATAAAGAGAAATACTGCCTATTACCATTCTGTTGATTTAAACTTAAAATGCTATGGTATTACCAGAAAAGTCAGGATCTGATATTAGGACAAAAAAATAATCTTGTTCTAATATTGATTTTAATAAAATTTTAATTCATTTCATTATATATACTATAATACTATTACTAGTTTTTGTGTGCAGGTAGTCCTCAAGTTGATTAATGTCCATTCAAAGTTACATGGTCTTTGAAAGGGTGCTTCACGGTCCGTAAAGAACTTCCAGCCATTGTAAAATGTTATAGCCCTCCCTCCCCCCATGGTCATATAACTACATTTCAGACACTTGGCAGCTGATTCACATTTATGACCAATTGCTAAATACCCTGCAATCATGTGATCGCTATTTGCAATCTTCTCTGCTGGCTTCCTCAAAAAGTTAGTGGGGAAGATGGCAAGACAGAGGGGAGCTGAAATCCTTCAGCAGGCTTTAGGAACAGAGTTGAAATCTTTAGGATTTCTTATCTTTTTTTGTAGCCCACAGATGTTTATTTAGTTATCAAAATTTAGACAGTGACATGCATGGATGGGAGCTGCTTCTTCAGGATTTCAGCTCCATTCCTGCAGCCCATCAAAGATACCAGAAATCCTAAAGATTTCAGTGCCTTTCATGTAGCCCACCTAAGGATTTTCCCTGCCTGCACTGAGGGAAGCTGAATCCTTCAGCAGGTTGCAGGGACATTTTGAGAGCAAAAAGTCTGCTTGCCAGGAAGATTTTTGCATGGAGCTGTACTCCACTGGCAGGCAGCTTTTGCTCTGTCCACTTAAAGGCCTGGGAAATCATTTAACTGCCACAGAGATTTCCAGGATTTCAGTCTTGTGAAGCTTAATGGACTTCTTTGCTCAATGATTGAGATTCTGGTCCCAGTTGTAGTTGTAAGTTGAGGACTACCTGTGTTTAATAATTTTCTCTTTCTAGCACTGAGAATTAACAGAATAACAGAGTTGGAAGAGACCTTGGAAGTCTTCTAGTACAAGCCCCTAGTCAGGCAGGAAACCCTATATCATTTCAGACAAATGGTTGCCCATTTTTTTGTTTAAAACCATCAGTGTCAAACACCCACAACTTCTGGAGGCAAGTCATTCCACTGATTAATTGTTCTAGCTGTCAGGAAATTTCTCCTTAGTTCTAGGTTGCTTCTCTTCTTGATTAGTTTCCATTCATTGCTTTTTGTCATGCCTTTAGATGCTTTGGAGGATAGGCAGATTCCCTCTTCTTTGTGGCAGCCCCTTAGATATTGGAACACTGCTATCATGTCACCCCTAGTCCTTCTTCATTTAAACTAGGCATACCCAATTCCTGCAACTGCTCTTCAGGGCTGAGACTTCAGGATCTTTATTCACTGTTAAGCATGCCATATTTTACATGTTTTACATTAAAATAAGTAAAAATATTAGTGTATTGCCCATTCTTTGGATTGAGTTGAAAATGGAGAATTAGGAAGCTAAACCAATAGCATTTTGAAAGTGATGGAGAGAGAAAATATGGTGGTAACATACTGTGTAGGAAAGAAGATCTAAGACTATAATGCTAACCTATATTCCCAGGGATTTGGATGCTAAAACTGTCAAAGAGACTGAAGAGATCTGTTTATCATTCTCTACTGAAGGGAAGGCTGAACAGTCATTGCACTGGAAAGGTAATATTGGTTAAGTATTTAATTGCTTTCTCTTAATATTAATGATGTTTAATTGTAATTATTTCCAGAGTACCATGAAATAATGGGAATGTTTGGGAGCTGCAGTATAATTCAATTTACAATTTAGATTTTAAAATATTGAAACACTTCCAATAAAATAGTGAAAACGAAAATCATTCTATGCCGTGTTGAGTCCTTAATATCCCATCTATCAAGGAGGCAAAGAAAATTGCAGAGAGAGAAATAGTCATTTTCTTATCATGCAGGGAGAGAAGGAATCATGTCCTTGTCATGTCCAGTGAAAGTGGAAGTTGAAATCATTACTTTAGATTCAGGTCTATGTATCTATAGTGCTTCAAAAAGTGAAATCTCACTGCTTATCACCACTGTCATTTACCAGAAAGGATGTTTTTTGTCTTCTGAGAGCAAAGAAACCTACACCAGATAATATACTGAACATAATGTTCTGTCATCCCTAAATAAAATCTTAAACACAATGTTTTACACATTTTTCTACACTTTATTTTGCATATTTTCAGCAGCATTTTACAAATGATTGCAGCACATCCTGTTATCTCCTCCAGTCTTTTTGAACCGATTGATATAAAAATAAATACTTTTTAAAAACATGTTAAAGCTTGAAATTCTTAAATTAATGTTAAAAATTGTTTTTTAGATCTTTTTTTATTCTAAATAAATTTTTGAATGAACTGTTAAACATTGAATTGAAGATTTACTCCTTTAGAGATCACATATGACTCATTGATGGGATTCACCTTTATTTGTTTGAATTGGAATTAGCAACACCTATCTGAATTCAAGATGTCTGGAGACAGCTAGCATTTTTCTTAAGGGAAGTCTATGTGAAACATTTCTGGAATTACTGAAATATACCTTCATCCCACCCCCATAGTTTCATATTTAATTTCATGTATTTAATTAAACCTGTCCAAGTGAATGAGACATTTTGCTATGCTTTATCAATCAGACAGGCTGAAAGAAAGCTGCTAAGCCCTTCCATTCAAATTATGTGATGGTAGAAGTGGGCAATGTTCTCATATGAGCTCATGTTAGTGAAGATCCTAATCACAGCAATGTTTTGCTTTTCTCCTGATTAGACTACTGCTAGTGACAATTATATTAATTCTGAATATTCGAAAGTTTTGGTATTCTAAGATGTTATTGTACATATTACTTCAGTAATAGATAGCACATAAAAAATCTAAATTGTATGTAGATTTGCATACACAGTTTGTATAGAAGTCTGAAACTTTGTGCATTAGTTTTTTAGGACTGTGTGCTACAGGGTAACATTAAAATGAAACTTAAATTGTACATTTTGGCAAATTGTGCTGTTGCATTCAATAACACTACTTGTTTTTTAATTGAAGGTATTCAGTCTTTAAAGCAGAAAACTTCTGCTGTTGTAGCAGAAGTCACCAAGTTAATTTCACGATTAGAAAATGAGCGTAAAGATGCTGAAGAAGCCTTAGAGTTTGAAAAGCAACATAGAAAAAAACTATACCTAAATTCAGATAAACTGTCATTTTGGAGACTACAACAGCTTCCCAAAGCTGTTCAAAAAGGTAAAAGAAATAACCATGTTAAAAAAAAAGTATACTGCTATTATTTGAATTTTATGCTTTATTAAAATGTGAGCATGGATATTCATCAGGAAGATATTGTCAATATTCCCTGGTAAATTTGATTACTGCTTTGCAATCAACATCCTGATAACATTCTGAACTTGGTTGTTTTATTGCATATGCTTCATTACTAACATCACCAGTGCTAGATCATCATCAGATCTAGCATTGATGGTATTACCTAGTTTGATAATGAAATATCTGCAAAAAACCAAAACCACAGTATCAGAGAGCACCAAAGACCCCACAGTTCAGCTCTGAGCTACAAATAATTTCTTCTGTTGATACTGATAGTATTTTATACATTATCCTGTCAATATTATAATCTCCAAAAAACTTTAAGGAATATATTTATGTATAAATATGCTCACACATAGTGTGAAAATGTGTATAAGGCTTTGTAGATTTCTTTCCAAGCATTGAGCAAATCTAAAACAGTTCTTGGAAATGTATATATTCTGACGTCAGAAAATATGGGAGCCGAGTTGTACACTCTGCTAGATCGGTATGCTAAAGTCCCTAAATAAAAAATGTAATTTTTAAAAATATTACTGCAAATTCACTTAATCTTATTGAAGATGTCTCTGAGGTAGCTTGCTAGCATGCATAGTTCCTTGAGCCTCTCATCGATGATTTCATGATTAAAGATATCTCTTTTACTCTTTTGAGTTTTATTATATGTAGCAGAATTTTGAAAATACTTCATGAAATAAACCCAATTGCCATTAAAATATATTATAATACCCAAATTTTAATTATGGTAAAATTGGATAAGTGAGTATTAAATTTATATGAATATGGTACTAAAGTGACGCTTTTGTGTAAACCGTTTCTTCATAGTGCTGTTACTACTTTTGCTTCCAAGGCAATTTGAGATGCACACAGTACATTCCTTTCTGTTCATCAACATTAATTGGTCGTCATTACTTCATCTACTTCCTTGCTGTTCAGAAATTCTCTTTTGTTTAAATGTCATATTTAGCAACTTAATATTCTTTATACTCTATTTGATACAAGTGTATTAATATCCCTCTTGTCAAGTTCATCACAAGTCATGAGCAGTGAATGGTTATACTGTGAACAACTGTGCACATTCCCATCTTTAATTAATATGACATTTTGCTTCAGTTATGACTATAGGGGCCATTGACATTTTCTTGTGATTAGTTGGAGGGTTGACCACAGAGAAAGCACACTAAGTAAACAACACTCTAATGGATTTACAATATTATGCTTATTTCTTTACTTATTTATTTTTAATATTCCTATCCCTATTGTAACAGACTGCATAGATAACAACACAATAAACACATAATTAAAAACTAAGATCTGAATCCTCACTTAAAAAGTTTCAGATCATCTGTATCCTTTGGAATCGTCTATAGTTGATTTGCCATCACTTTTTCAATAACCTTCTCCCAAGAAAAAGAGATTGGAAATTTGTCAAATAGTATTGAGCTTGGCTAGGTCAAAGTAAGACTTCTTCACTATCTCACCAGGAGAATGTACAAAATTTTATATCTGTGTTAATAATGATATCAGAAAAAAAAGTTAACCAATTGAAACAAATCAGATCTTTAGTTTCTTATTTATTTGTATTGCTGAAAAAAATGTATCAGACTTCTAGGCAATATGGACAGTAATTTTCTTTAGAAAATGCAATTATAACATTGTTTTATAGATGGATGAAATAAAATTATATTTTGAAGAGAAATGTACATATATTTTGGAATCTAGCAGTTTGTTACATATTTAAACTTAAAAGTAATAGTTATCATTTTCTTATAAGGAATAGTTTCTTTTATATTTTGCAGAATGGGAGAAATGTTTGCAAGATATAATAGAATTACAGTGGCATTTTGAAGAAAAAAATGAGCAATTACAGGATGCCCTAAATCAACTGACAAAAATAGAGGGAGCCAATTCAGTGATCCAGAAGCAGATAAACTTTATGAAGAAATACAGCCCTCTGCTGGAAGAAAAGCTATGTCATGAAGATGATTCAATGAAAGAAGTAAAAGCATTATTTGAGGAGGTAAGGGATTCAATATTTTAATTAAAGTTTATTTTTGGTTTATTGCATATGCATTTTAAATTTCTGTGTCCAATAATAATGCTAAAGATCTAAACATGAAGATATGTGAAAAATAGTGCAGTCCCCATTATTTTCTTTGGAAATTAAAAATAAGCATATAATTTTTTATGAAATCAAAATGCAGTTTTATTATACCAGTTTACAGGCTTGATCTGTGCAATGTATCAATATGGGATTAAATATTAAAATAGAAGTATTATATCCAATCATGATTTTCTCATAAAAAATAAATATGTATAAAAATCAAAATGTTACCTGTGGGTTTTACACCTTGATTCTTATCGAGTTTTGACTTTGATATATAATGTCTTACAGAAAGTGGAGTCTTTGTTTTGCACATGAAATTGTGGTTGTAATTCGTTTTCAATTAATAGAGTTGTTTTGTTATTTTCTGGTTTTAATTTTCTTTCTGCTACCCAAAATCACAGTGGTGAGATGGGCAGCCATAACAAAGCAAACAAATAAATGCAAATAGTGATTTAATAAAGGTGAGCCTCATTATTAGATTTTCATAGCTAGATTGGAAACCTGGTTGTATTAAACCTAAAGATTGAGGTGCAGTCTGGAATCTGAACCCATGGAATTCTTCAGTTTCGGAATCTTGGAAAAATTCTAGAACAAAATGCTTGCTTTGGCTCTATTGTTAGTAGCTCCATCCTATTAAAAAAAAACCTTACTATTATGAAATGGCTCCATTCAAAGCAAAATAAAACAATTTAGGACTATGTCTCCTAACATTGGATGAGATTTACTTAATTTGGAAAGTAAATACTAATTGGATTATCATTTGAATAAGATTGCATTAGTGCTTTACTCGCATACATCCATGTACAAACATGCATTCATTCTCTCTCTCTCTCTCTCTCTCTCTTGCACACACATACACACACACAGCTGAAATTTATAAACCCTTCATTATATTATCACCAGTATGTTAAAAAACATGTAAAGTAATCTACATAAATATCCACATTTAATGTGTGAAAAAATTAAATAGCAAAGATTAAATAGGTAAATAAGAAAAAGTGGAAAATGTCTAAGATTCTGAGCCCTTATGTCTGTAAGAGGAAAAAAGAAACTGATGTAATAATACCATTTGTGTCTATGAAGAAGTTAAAGGGGAACAAATGACAACATGACCTTCTCAATGTCATCACACAAATGCAACAAATCTGGCAAATGCTATAAGTAATAGTGGTATTTGTTGGACAGTGTTATTGCATGAGTATTGTTTTAGCACTATTGTCATTTCTTACTGGCAATTTGCAAAATGGTTTGAACGACTATTAATTAAAAGTGTTAAACATTTCTTAATTCTTTAAGTTTGATGCTATAGCTATACTCACATATATTATTTTGGATAGTAGCAATTGAATTATTTATTTGATTTCTTATCTCCAAATCATGATTCAGAAAAAAAGCATTTCGGGGTACAGAAAATAAAATAATAAAAAGTTAGTTTTTACCAGACAAATACACTCAGATAATAAATTAACAATATGTTAGTAAGATAAAAATGTGATGTTGGGTAATTTCATTATAGTAGATTAGTATAAGTTAACTCTTTCAGATTCTTTGTACATGTAGTCCTTGACTTATGGCCATCATTGAGCCCAAAATTTCTGTTGCTATGTGAGACATTTGTTAAGTGAATTTTGCCCCATTTTATGACCTTTCTTGATACAGGACAGTGAATCACAGCAATTATTAAGTTAGCAATACAGTTGTTAAATGAATCTGGCTTCCCCATTGACTTTGTTTGTCAGAAGGTGGCAAAAGGCGATCACATGACCATGGGACACTGCAATCATCATAAAAATGAACCAGTTGCAAAGTGTCTGAATTTTGATCACATGACCATGAGGATGCTTCAATGGTAATATGAAAAACAGTCATGAGTCAATTTTTTCAGTGCCGTTGTAACTTTGAATGGTCATTAAATGAATTATTGTAAATTGAGGACAATCTGTATTAGATTATTTGATCATAATCTTCATTCTCTATGGCCAAGGGAAAGATTCTAGCTTCTTTTTGGAAAAATAACTGGGTGACTGTATCTATGTCCACAGTTAAGTACATATATTTCCTAAAGAAACTTATATATACATATATGTACCATGTTATGTAGATTTAATTCCCATTAAACTAAGTTGGTTTATTTTAGGGAAACAGATGCAGGAATGACAAATGCAGATTTAAAATACTATCTCATTATGGTCCTTGAGTATTGTTATCATAATCCTTGTGATACTTTTAGTTTTATGTTGTGAATTAATTTTGGTTTCTTTCAAAGGCAAGAGCTCAGTACGATATTGTTCATCAGAAATATTTGAAAGTGCAAAAATTGCATGAAGAAATAAAAGAAGAATGTGAAACAAAAAGACTATATATGTTTGAGCAAATAGAAGCTGATGAGACTACATTAAACCAACTTAAGTAAGTATATTTTAACTTTTTAAGATAATTATTCTTCAGTCAATTTCCATTTATACATAGAAAACCTGAGTTCCAATATAACAGATCTTGATTCTTTTTGAAAGCTATGTTGTGTTTATATAAATAATACTTATATTCTTCTGTTCAATCTTGTCCAATTCTCAGAGACTGCCTGGTCAAGTCCTGCAATGTTTTTCAGGCAAAAAATTGTTGGTTTGAGAGAATAGGAGAAATAGTAGAGCTTTTGCTAAAGGGAGGAGAAGAAGTAATTGGTAAGGATTAATTAAGATATTAATTCAAGCTAATATGTGATACAGGCAAAGCTTGTGGAATTTTCTTGTAGCCAGAAATGAATTAAGAATAGATTCTGGAAGATTAAAAAACAAAACAAAATGTATCTTGCACTCTGTGCAGGACGGAAGGAGGGAATAAGGAAGGTGGGCTAGTAGATCTTGTCATGTTGACTTATTGACAGCAGTTGAAGGGAAAGGAAGGAAGTTAGTCCAGTATGTCAAGCTGGTTGCTACTGAGGGGATGAAGAGAAAGAAGGAGAAATATATACCAGTCTTGTCCTTCCATCGCTTCCTTCATCTGCCATAGTTGATGTCTTTGGCTTTTCCTAACTTTTCTCTTTCTCTGAAAGATCCACTTTGTTCAGTGCATGAACCAATACATCTCAAATGTATTTTTAATTTCAGGCATGAACCAGCCAAAAATAACTGTTTTGTGTATGGAATGTTTTGGGCGTTCCTAGTTACCATATAGAAAAAAAAATGTCTTTTATCAGTGATAGCACTCATAATGTAGGTAATATTTCTAATTACAACAAAACAGTTCTTTGTCTTGGGAGCATAACTTCTGTGTTTATGAGATATTACAATTTTAGTGTTGCATCTAGTAGTTCTCCTTAATTGTATATCATTGCAGATTATCAAAAGAAGGAATTTACAATCAGAAATTCCTCACCATAGTGAAAATGAAGGTTTGATGAATGTCTGGATTGGATCCTACCTACTAAGAGCAGAATTCTGCTCATGGAACAGGCTTTCTTCCTCTCCTTTCTTGCTGCAGTTTTTTTTAATAACAAAAAAAACCCTACCCCTGTATTTTGAAGGATCTCTACAAAAGAAGGAGGAGGAATCACTAAGTATTGGTTACCAGCCATTACATGAACAAAAGTTAATTTATCTTCCTAGAATATTGGCAGATATTTTAAGATCTGGAAATACTTCTGCCTTCTACCTTTCTATGGCACTTTTTAGAATATAAAATAGTTAGTGAGCAAGCTCAGTGTCTCTGCTGTTCTCCTTGTTCTTTTTATTAGCTTCCAATATACAGTATAATGCTAAACACTATTATGCTGCAAAAATGTTGTGTTGGCTAAATTGACTGACAAGCTAAGATTGTAGAAACCTGTGGGCTGTAAATTATATGGAAATAAATGAAATTTACATGAATGCTAGATATCAGAACTTGAGAAAGTACTGTTGCTATATTTACTAATGTTACAAAAGATATCCGCAGTTATAACGAGATTGATGGTACTGCAATTATAACAATAAATGTTCACTTGATTTTAATTCATTTGAAGAAATAGATAATTTATTCTTGCTGCTTTTTAGGGATCAGTTAAAAGAAACTGACATGTTTTATGCTGACATCAATAACAAGATACATGGATTAAGGGAGGAAATATTGGAAAATGAAAATCACCTTGAAGAACTGATCAAGCAAGAAGCAGATACAAGAGCTGACTTAAATTCTTGGCGTGATAAAGTGAGTTTTAAATATTAAGTGCAAAGCATGAAAATTTCAAAAATACAGTAACACATGAAATACTACAATTATATCTACTAAAAACGTAGGCAACTTGCAATCAACTAATAAATGTGTTACATAGTACAGTGAAAATGTTTAATTAAAAACCACATACATTCTATTTTGCACATTCCAACATCAGTATCCAGCATGTTTTAGCAACTAGGGCCTACAGATCCCAGCAGGTTCCTTTGGGAATCTTGTTTTACCCCTCCTCAGGATAGGTGCCATTAAGTTGTTATATATGACAGATAATTAAGGACACAGACTTATTTATGGAATTAATCCCATTTAATGACACTTCCTAGTAAATGTTTACAGGAATATACATTTAGTCCTTATAATTTTGATATTAATATATTTTTATTGATATTGTAACTGTTCCTATGAATGGAAATTAGCTAGCTAAAATGGCCTATCAATAATGAGAAGCAACACACAATTATTTCCTTTTCTCCTTGCTCTACAGAGCTGAGGGAACTTATCTGAGTAATATAAGAAGGAGCTCCATGAAGAAAGAAAGCTGACAAGCTCTGCAGTTCACTTACAAAAACCTTTTCCCACTTTGTCAATGTTCTTCTGTGAAACAAAACAAGGACAATTCAGGTTTCAAGAAAGGTGCAAACATATGTTTGTATCAAGTGATAAACTTATCTAGTCTAGCATTCTGGTTCCTCAGTGGCAAACCAGATGTGTTTCATGTTGTTTGTCCATAAGCACAGTAATACTGTCTCATTCATGTTGCTCAGCAACTGTGTTTTAAAGGCATATCAGACCTTGAAGAGCTGAGAAAGGTCCAGAAGAATTATAAAAGTAACCAAGAAGCTTGAGCAAATCTCCTTGAGAAACTTTATAACTTCAGGAACACTTCAGCTTAGGACAAATGTAGATCAGGAGATTTATACACATACAATTTTTGTGATAATGTATAAAATTATGTATCATGTAAAGAAAGTATATATGAATAAAGAAAATATCTATAAAAACTGGGATCATCGAATAAAGCTAAATGGTGAGAGATTCAAAACTAAGGAAAGGAAATCCTTCACTCAGATAATAATTAGGATTATGTGATGTATCTGCATAAGATATAGTGATATCTATCAATTTAGATTAATTTTGAAGTTGATTCTATAAATGTATAGAAGATATGGACTTCAATAGTTCATATTTTGAATACCAACATAAACATAATTAGGTTCCTTTTGCATCCTTGTATGATTTCTTTTTATTTTTCTTCAAGATCCATCACGCCGCAATTGATCTTAATTTTTATTTTTATTTTTTATACACACACTTTTACTAATGAAGCTACATACAGATTTAAAAAAGCTTTTCAGACAATAGAATTCTCTGATTTTTTAAAAAGACTATAATAATGTTATCATGAAATACATTTATTATATTGTTTCAAATCAATGTTAATTAAATAATGTATTTTTAATATTAGGAAAGGCGTTTGAAGTTGAAAATTTCAAAACAAGAAAGTGAAAACAAACAATTGCTGTATGAGTTTTTGAAAGAGACACAGGTTATAGAAAGCTCAGTAAGTTTTAGCATTCACATATTTAAAATGTTTTTCCATTCAATTTATGCCATATTAAATTATGTATTTTCATAATTATTTATATGCTATATATGCTATCTGTAGAAATCCAATAAAGAATGTGATCTACAAAAACTGAAGGATAAGCTTGCAAATGATCTTCAACAGTTCACTAGTTTGCAAAATGAAATCCAATATCTTAAAAATGAAAATGCCGGATTTATGTACAAATTCAGAGACAGGTAAGTGGCACCGTGTTAACACCTAATGAGCTTACATTCTGAATAACCTCAATTCAACAGTATTTTATTGTTAGTCTTTTTATTCTCACTGAAGACATAATTCATTCGAGTTGTATATAAATTAATTCGGACAGATTAGATGATTTATGTTGAATTTTATATTTAATTAAATATATGTTTAATTATATATTTAATTTATATGAGGAAAATTACGAGTGAGATAAAGGAAAATGCAGTGAAAGTACAGACATAATTGTAAAAGGCAGTGGAAGAAGGATAGTATGGATAATGTTTATATCTTAATAGAAGAAACATAGAACAAGATAACAGAAATGGAGCTGCTAGATCTTAGAGAAATATGTTAGGCATAACAAGTGGGATATGGTTATATAATATTAAAATTGGTGCCACTTTGCATATCAAAATGTCAAACTAGAAATCATAAGAAAGTAGCTAATTTGCTAAACCATTATCTAAGAAAAATGTTCCCACGTTTTGCTCCTATACCAGAGGAGATAGTGTAATATTTGAAAAAGAGACAGTGTAATATCACTTTTTTAATGATCAGGAAATAGTTCAGGAAAATACAGAATGTCTATTCTGAATAAATTAATGGAAACCATTATTAAAATTATCAATTAACAGAGTTAGGCATGAATATGTTTAGTGAAGTTAGTCAATAACCAGTTTATATGTTTTGCTGAGGCATGGCTTGTTTTAACCATACTTCGTTAAAAATATTGCAATGGGGGGGATTAATGCATAATTTTAAGGCATATACAATGGTTCAATACTATTCTGTGAGAACAATTCTGGGGGAAATTAGCTACTACAACAATAAACCGCCTTGTTCTTAGGCTAATAATTGTATTACACCTCAGCACAACTATTCAAATAAAGGTAATATCTTGATGATTTAACTAAACCTATTTTCACTAGCAAAAATGTAAAGCAAGGCCATTTCCTTACTCCACTATCATTCAACTTTTACATTAACAATATTGTTGTGATGTTTGCTAAAACCAGAATTCTATCTTCCTTCCCTTGCCGACTGGCTCATTTTTGTTCCTTTTTATGCTGATGTTGCAGCCTAAGGTTATGTCTTTAACTAAGTAAGCCTCAAGGATGCCTTAAAGCACCCTCACTTTACTGCTCTAGTGAAAACCAGGGGTGGGCTTCAAATTTTTTAGCAACAGCTTCTGTGCCCTAATGACTGGCTGGGTGGGCGTGGCTGGGTGGGTGGGCATAGCTAGGTGGTCATGTGACTGGGTGGGCATGGCCAACTCTGTTAATCTGTTAAATGTGACACAAACTGGTAAAGTTGCTCCCTGCCACTAATTTCAGTGAGGGTGAAAGCCTGCAACATCCATTTTTAAAAATGGTTTGGTTTAAGCATGGAATTCCAAGCAG
This sequence comes from Oxyrhabdium leporinum, assembly GCA_032468155.1. Lineage (NCBI taxonomy): Eukaryota > Metazoa > Chordata > Lepidosauria > Squamata > Cyclocoridae > Oxyrhabdium > Oxyrhabdium leporinum. The sequence continues at coordinate 58,681 of JANHFL010005469.1, forward strand.
GACAAAGCTGCCATTTTG